>CM022777.1:11641229-11838729 GCA_012411365.1 Ameiurus melas | reverse complement strand
TCGGACAGAAAGATGCGTTCACGCAGAGACGCGCTCAGCTTCCGAAATGGGATTTACTTTGGGGCAAACTTTCTGCGGAGTTCAACAACTTGCAAGCTTGCTGCTCAGACTTTGAGCCTCTTTTCCTCCTTCATGGATGGAAACCAAGCGGAAGGAAAGGCAATGCTGGGAAACTCGCGCGTGCGTGCGTGCGTGCGTGCGTGACTTTCCCCTAAAGGTGTGAAGTTTCCGAAGTTTGGATTAGTTGTGTAACACAGAGCCGGGTCAGTGGGAACGCGGCGTTAGTTTACAGGTTGTACAAGCAAAGACGCAAAAACAAACTACAAGATCGATGAACTAAAAAACAACAACAACAAACAACCAAACAAAAACCGAGGGAATTTAGACGCCAAAACGTCGAGAGGGAAGAGAGACGCGATGGCGGACAAGCAGACGCAGAGGAAAGCTGCGGTTTACCGGAGTGTCTCTTTCAAAAAGTTGCACAATTGGAAGGCCAATAAAAGCAGTCCGGGAGCCGAGGATCAGCGCCACGGCTCGGAGGATTTGGAGACTGGAGGAGCCCTTCCCCCTCCGGCTGCACAGCCCTTGGATATGCGCAGTGCTGCTGTGGCTAGAAAAGTTTCCAAAATTTCAGCAGCCAGCCTCTCGAGGGCAGAGCTGAAGAAGGGCTCCACTCATACCATTTCGCCCTCAATCCGCCAGCTCTCAGAAAAGTTTGGAACAAGCACAAATTCAGGCAGCACTTCAGTCCTTCAGTCTGCAGTTTCGAATAGGATTAGATCTCCGGAGGGGTCGTCTTCCCAGGACATTTCAGGATGTTTCCCTGATCAGAACAAAGATCTTTCAGGAACCCTGACCAACAGACTTTTGGATCATAAGCGTCAGGAATCCGTCTCTGGTTCGGATTCGGACGCAGGTCCTAAACGGAGGGTTCGAAAGATCGGAGGTGGCATAAAGGCAGGTAAGAGTGATTATTCTGAAATCAGTGATGGCTCTGACAGCTTTAGTGGTAACACTTTAAATTCAGAAGATGATATTTGTGTCCTAGGACTTTCGACATGCAAGCCTCATCGCCGCCATCGCTCCTCCCAAGGTGAAACTATTCATGTTGATTCAAGCTGGCCGAGCGTTACAAAAATTAGAGAGCTTTTTGGGGATGGTCACAGTAAGAAGTACAAGTCAATGTCGGATGGAGAGGACTTGAGATCTGATGACTATCGCCATCACGGTTTGTACAGCACAAAAGACAGCAACACGTCCTCAGACAAGAGCGACAGACAGTCGCCACTGCAGCCGAGAGGACACTGGCAGGATACGAACAGCTCGGATCACGATGCTAACAAACAGCAGGGCATGGACTCTGATTTTAGCACAGAAAAGCATTCTAATGAAGGTGATCTGAGCTCTGTGACAAGAGAACTGTCAACGGATATAAGTAGAGTTGAGACTCTCAAAGGTAGCAGGAAGGGCTGGACAGACGGTGACCTCCGACCCACTCCACCCACTCCTCCACCTCGCAGTAGTTCTGTTGCACTGCCTCTCAGGTCCCATTCGTGTGTATATAGTGAGCAGCTGCAGGAGCAGAGACAGAGGGCGAAGCAGCCACAGCCATCAGATAGTTTGCATTCCTCACATAGTTCCTCAAAACCACAGACGGACTCCTCCGTGGAATCGGTCAGCACTCGTGAGAGATTGAGCTCTGGAGAAGAGGAGGACGAATCTGGAGGGCAGACAGGTAGAAAAGCACTCTCGTTTGTGCACAGCAGCGAAGGAATCGGCGCACATATTTCAAGGAACAAGCATGATGCCTGGGCCAAACTCTCTCATAGGTCTTCAGGTAGTGAGGAAGACAGCCCAGCTGGATTAGCTCAACAAGTTCGACGTCGTTCTTTGAGGAAAAAGAAGAAAAGCAATTGTAACCGAGAGAATGAGGAGTCTGATGACAGTGACGACCAGCATGTGATGATGGAGCACCTGGAGCGCCACCAGCGTTCATGTGATTCCCAAATGGAGGGACGTAGGCTTGACAGCTTGCGGTCGAAGGCCTGCTTTAGTGGGCAGATGTGGGAGAGAGGGAACGTAGCTCGAGGTTCGTCTGTGGTACAGGACAGTTATAGGCACCTATCTAAAGCTTCTGAGGGACAAGTTGGCACCAGTAATGTCCCATTTGTGTCACGTGTGTCAAAGGTAACCATTCCCTCATTTCTCTCCACCCCCTTGGGGTCACGCTGTAGCAGCAGATATTCCAGCACTGAGACTCTAAAGGCTGAAGATCTTGTGAGTTCAACGTCTAGCAGAGCTTCATCTTCTGTCCTAAGCAAAACATATCATGGCAATGCTACTATGTACCGCTCACCTAGTTTTGGGCATGGAGACAATTTTTCTCGGGCCCCTGTCCGTGTTCGTCCCCGGGTTGTGCCTAGCTTGAATCAAGGAGAAGGCATTCCTAAAGCTGCAGAAAACAGACTTGGTCGCCGTTCTGTCAGTCATGAAAAAGAGAAAGACAGAATATCCATGTCAAATCCTGATATTGCTTCAGAAACATTGTCACTGCTGAGTTACCTGAAAACTGATTTATCAGAGCTAAGAATGAAGAAGAGAGGCCAAGATGGTGAGGAAAGTCTGAACTCCAACTTTCAGGGTATCCAAAGTGCATCAACTATGTACAGAATGGGCTCAAGAACCTCAGCGTTGAACTCTAGAAGGCCCTCACTAAAGGACCTCACTGCTACTTTGAGGAGAACCAAATCTTTCACTTACTCAGAGAAACCATTAGGGTCAGCTATGAGGAGTTCCTCTGAGCAAAGACTGGACCATAAAAGTGATGGAGATCGAGTAGTCATTTCTGATAGAGAGGTGGAAAGTGATGATTGTAGAGGTTGTTATGATTATGAAGAGCCAATGCCAACCCCTCTTCAAGATCGCTATATTCAAGAAGCAAGACAGGTAATAAGGGATATTTGTCAAATGAGTGCTAACAAGGATTATGATGATGAAGATGATATTTCAGGGTTTAAAAGAAATGGGAATGTTGACATGGTGGAAGATAATAAAGAAATCAATCAGATGAAGCAAGTGGAGAAGATGGATGGACAGATTGTAGATACTGTAAACAAAAAACAGCCCGATCTAGAAAGTGGAAAATGTTTACCAAGGGGAAATTCAGAGGAGAACATGTTTGCTGATAAGTCATTAGATGAACTTTCAGGACATGAATCAAGTCTGACAGATGAAGGAATTGTCACAGAGCCGGAGGCTGGCTCATATGGAGGGCTGCCCTCTGGCACTGACTTGCTAGGCCAGACGCTCACTGTTTGGACTCAGTCTGGACTGTATGAGGAACAGTCACCCAACATGATGCCGGAGAAATCCCTTTCCACTCCTGTCGCATCTGTCAGGACAGAATATGAGGCAGTAGCTATAGGAGGAGATGTAAGCATCAGTAAAAATGTTTACCAGGCTTCTTCAGAGGCTCCGCCTACTCCCAGCGCTCTTCGAAGACGGAGAAAATTCTCCTCAGCTGCCAATAATGGCTCAGACTCCAGCAATGGCAGTAATGGGGAGTCAAATGGTGAGTCTGCATACCGCTCTCTCAGTGATCCCATGCCACATCGAAGTCGCTCGGTGGCAGAGGATAGCAATAACAGCTTTTCCGTGGACAGCAACCTACTTGGCTCGCTCTCTCTAAACTCAAAAGTGGGCGTAAGTGCAGATTCCTCTGCAGCGGATCTGTCCGAGTGTACCGGCAGTGCAGCTAGTGACCTGTCAGTGTATAGTGACTCTCTGCGAGATTACAGCACTGTGATACAGAGCATAGTGCATGAACCCGGTGCAATGGACAAGCTCATTGATGAGAAGGCAAATGGAAAAGCAGTGAAAAAGAAGAGCTTTAGTGACCCCAGCAGACGGGGAGAACTGGCTTCTCCAGCCCTTGATGTCCAGAAACAGCCTAAGGAACCTATTAACGAGTTAGAGCAGCCCATTCCTCCTTCCAGCAGTGAGCCAATCTTGTCGGAGCAAAGAGATGAGCTGTGGGAGCTGAACAGTGAGCAGTGTCAGCGGTATTCTAACAGGAGGTCTCGATCCCTATCAGAGCATGTTTTGCCCTGCCATCTTGACCGCAATGGAGTTAATAAAGTAGGAAACGAGGAGCCAAAGTTGCCCTTTGACCCAAAGTTGGCCCAGGTGTTGTCTCCCTGCATAAGTCGCCGTGGTTACAAGAAACGCACACACCGAGTCACACATCAACAGTCTTGTGATGATGGGGACCAGTTAGAGGAGCAGCAAGAAGATCAGTCCTATGAAGATCATATGGATCCTTCCAAGTCCATCCTGCCTCAGCTTCCTGCACCTAAAGTAAGGTCCAAACATGTACGCCATGCCAGCGAGCCTGCAACATTTGTGCCCATGACACCATCTAACCTGCAACGTAGCTCTTTCAAGAGCCCTGACCCCCAACAAGTCTCAAGCCACAGACAAGGAGAGGGAACTCCATCTTTGGAAGATGTGACGGAACAATACATCCTGGCTTTGAATCCACCTGAGGGGTCTTCAGACATCCCTGCTGATGGAGCTGTTGTGGAAGGTACCAGCTCTGTTCCTGCAACAGCCGCCATTGACCCTAAACTGCAGAGGAAGTCCAGTGATGAGTTGACGCAGGCCCCGCTTAAAACCAAGCCACAAGTGGTAGGTGACCTGTATCTTTTATCATTTGAGTTTTTTGCTTTAAGCTGAAACAAAGTGTGCCCCAAAAGCTAAAGATTTTTAGTTGATAAGGAATTGTACCTGTAATACTACTGTGTGTGCATGTGTACGTCAGAAGTGATATCCATGCCCGAAGGTCTCCTTTTGTGAAACATATTGCCTCGTATTCCAGTGAAGTGCTTTTATGGCACAAGATGTTTTTGTCTGTGATTGTGAAAGATTACATGCAAACAATGGGCCAAATAGGAATCTTTTTCTTAGGAGATTTGTTTCTTCTGTTCCTCAGATGTTTGCTTCGTATGAATTTATGCCTTTTTGTGCCTTTTGCATATGTGGCTCTGATATGTCCCATATGCCTCACTTTATTCAGTGCAAATGCATATTTCTTTCTCTAGCTGTTTGAAAAGTCATGCTCATTCTTTCCTGGCATGTTTTGGACAGATTGTTTTACCTCCTTGTGTGTTTAGATAACAGTTTAGCTCAGGGCACAGTTTGTTATAACATTTCTGACGAAATGTCACAGAAACGTTTCTGTGAAATGTCCTCAATATATTTGAGATTTAAGAGTGCTCTCCACTTGGGTATATATAGATTGAGATTTATTACAAAGTGTTCCAGGTTTTCAGAGATTAGTTTCTTCTCTGTATGTGTATAATGAATCCACCCTTTTGTAGGGCAAGGCTAGGTCGTATTCTCTTTTAGCACCTTTTATGGTTGTGTACTTTTCTCTAGTTTTTGTTGGTGCCTGGCTGTTCTTGATTCTTTGCGTGCTGCTGAAATTTAGGGCGCTGATTGTGATGGGTGCAAATGAATTACCTTGATTGATACTGTGTTGGTTAGCCAACATTCCTAGTTTGTGATATTTAAATGTTTCTTGTTTTCTGTTTAATGAAGTCATTATGACGGAGACAAGAGTTAAAATGGCTTGCTGGCCTTGACTTTCAGCTTGGATAATTTGGTCTAATCTGAGTCATCATTCACAGTAGTCTCTCTGTCTCCTACATGCATACACACTTGGTTTGAGGCACAAACTAGGACACGCACACAATCTTGTTGCAAAAAAAAGAAGAAAAAGACACTGTAAAGATTTGAAAAAATCATATATGAAGCATTAGCACCTGATCCATCTAGGCTTGTGTCTGGCAAATGAATAAAGGTTAGTGAAAATAAACACGCTATCTGTGAACCTGAATAGAAGGCTCAGGAATCCAGCATCATGACCTTTTTATAATTCGGTTCCGTGTTTGCTTCATGGGTTGCATTAGAATCCTTCCACTTGTATTTTGAAATTGGTCTGTCTGCATCACAGACCATGTTTGCACAAAATACTGTTTCTGTAACAGAAGTCTGTCTGTGGTATAAAAGGCACACCCATAACTTCATAAGCACCAACTATAGTTGCTGGAGTAGCGTGCATATTCTAAAAAACACTAACAAATGACCTATTGGGCTAAAAATAAATAGTCTGTAATAACACCTTTTGTTATGTAATGTACAGCACTAGAGTTTGTCTTATTTGTCTTATTTTTATTCTGTCTGGAACATAATTATTTTCCCCAAACCCTACCTCACATTGCTATTGCATGCACTGAAAGGCTGAAAATCTCCATCTTGACTGGTATTCCATGGACGCACTGATTCAACTGGTCCTCTGAACCAGCGAGTAGTGAATCTCGGTCATGACCAAACATTTGCTGATTGGAACGCTGATCTGCTGAATTACAGAAGATTCACTCTTGGTCATGGCTGAAAGGATTGAATGAGCCAAGATATTCCCACTGCAAATATGATGTACGTAGTTTACAGATGTTTAAAAACATGGACTGTAAAACATATTCTATAAAGATAGTATCTAAAATCTGTTTTTGTTAATCGGCAAAAAGCTGATTTTTGACTCATTCAAAAAGACATCATGTACCTAGAAGAAAGGGAAAAAACCAACATACAAACCAGCATAATCCCTTGGTAAGGCTTTCGTCGACCACTAGCCTCCAGAACAGCCTCAACGTGCATTGACGTAGCTTGGATATAGAGTTTCCTTTCATTTGTAATTTGTCTGTAGCTACACAATACTTCTATGAAAGTAAGACATTAATTATAGGTAGCTGACTAGTGCTACACTAGGGGAACTTACAATACAAATTAGTTAGCTTAGTAGTTAGCTGCTATCATTTTAAGTACGGTCTTCAGTAAACGGCAAGGTTTAGCTTTGACGGGGTCCTCCGGGATTTATTTATAAGGATGACATCGCCACACTGGGAAGCATTAGAGTTTGCACATGGTCTCGAACTGTTTGGTAGTATGTGCAACAGTGAAAAGTTTACAGTTCTGGTTGCCAGATGAAGAAGAATACCATGTAGTTTCTCATAAAGCTGCTGAGTTTGTGGGATAATTCTCTGGATTCTCATGATTGCACCAGTGATCAGTAATGTTTATTGTGTTAGGCGAAGATTATCATTAGCAGAGCCACTGGGCTTAATGGTTTGGGTGTATTGGACAGCAGTAATGATAAAAACAGGTGCACCCTGTATTTCTCATTACTGCTCCGTGTGTGTGAGGGAGAGAGAGAAAGGGGGAGCAAAAAACCTGCTGGTTAAGCATTTCTTTTAGGAGTGTGTGACGCAAGCAGATGATGTGAACACCCAAACATACTTGTGGTTGACTAGACGGAGGACACGTACCTTGAGCTCACTCCTGGAAGGGAGCAATTGGTGATTGTATTTTATGACATGAGCACCATAACTACTTGATCCCAGAGAGTGGGGAGGACAGACAAGGGAGGGAGGATAGAGCATAGAGTAAGAAGACTGAAAGAGAAGAATGAAAGGGTGTGGTGGGTTTTTTTTTTTTTAATTAATTAATTTATTTTGGAAACGAGAAAGGAGAGATGATGAGTTAACACCTATGTATGCTGATTGTGCTGTTGAGTGTGTGTGCACTTCATTTGTGAAATAGAAAGCATGCCTGTACTAGGGACTGTAATTTAGCATCAACATCTAGAATTTGATGAAAATTTTCTTCCATCTGGTAAAGACACACCACTGTGTGGCTGTGATAGTGTGTGTGTGTGTGTGTATGTGTGTTTCTGGAGCCTTGGCCTGCTCCTCTGACAGCGCTGGTGTGGAGTGATCCTTTGCAGACAGGAAGCCGGGGAACAGAAACAGGAAGTTGTTGTGGTTACTGATGTACTTGACGAGTTGCAGGGAAGGATGCTGGGAGAATGCTGCGAGAGACTTCCAGGCCTGAAGTGCTCTCTGTGCACTCTGCTGATCTCACACCCTCCGTGTACAGTTTGAAATGGTTCCCTTGGAGTGCAAGTCATTAACTGATCCACTCGGCACACTTTAACTTCTCCTTCTCACCAATCTTTAACTGATCCCTCCTACCGGTACAGTATTACCTGACCCCCTTTTACAGTTTTTAACTGATGATCCTCATCATACAGGCTAACTAATGTCAGACATTCATATTTTGTGATTTCAATTTCAGGACCATTGTTGGCTACCTGGCTACAAGGGTCTATATACAAATAGATAGGGTTGCTAATTTCCCAAATATTATCTATCATTTCTACATTGTTTATTACTAGCTAGTATTAAACAGTACTAAGGACGTACAGTCCTTGATTCTATCTCACTTCTGAGATTCATTGTAGTATTAACAATTACCTTACAGTAGTCTATGCATAGCAGTGGCTGTTCCACAGGTATTAAGGTATGGCCTTTGCATGCTTTTCCTTGCCCTTGACCATGACCAGGACATTGTCCCTCGGCCTTGTTCTGTCATTCTGTCCACATTCTCCACACCTCTGTCTTCCCCTTTCGAGCCAGTGAAGGAGGCGACGCATAGCTGAGAGATGAGGTCATCTCCTTCATTTTGTCTGCTGCAAGATTGGAGTGTGATATCAGGTAGAGAGCGGGCGAGCGAGAGAGAGCTAGTGAAAAGAGTGGTGGAGGGTGAGTGCAAAAGTGAGAAGTGATATTGGGAGGACCGAACAGAGAATGCAGAGAAACAGCTGAATAGAACAGAATAGCGAGAAGAGAGAATAGCCAGAGATGGTGGCGGAGACGAGTGTGAGGAGGAGGAGAAGCAGCAGAAGAAGAGGAAGAGGGAATCTGGTGGCTCCTGTTTTCAGTGAATCAGGCTGCAGGAATGTGGCCTATCTTTTCTCTCTGCATAAGAGCCTTGAGATGCAGACCGTGTGTGTTTCTTTTTAAGGGACTTTTTAAGTGACCTACTTCCTTCCTTTCTTCAACTTCAAATAAAGAAATCAAGGGAGTATCAGTGTGTCACATTTCAGTAACCTATCAAAGACATATTTTTCTCCCACGTCCTTCTGTCTCAAGAGATGAAGGACATCACTTTATTTATCAGCTCTGTCTCCTGTTCGTTCTCTCTCTCTCTCTCTCACTCACTCTTTCTTTCTTTCTGTGACTAGTATTAGTACAAGGTAAACCATTCTCCAATCAGAGCATGATTGGAGAATGGCTTGCTCTGTGAGTGTGTGTTTATAGCCATCTTGCTTTCCACTTCACCTTCATCAGATCCAGCTAGCAATGAAGTCTTAAAGCTGTAAAGGAACCATCTGGCCAGAATCTTATTGTACACAATGTTTCACTCCAAAGTTAGAGGTGAAGTGCATTCGAACTTCAAGTGTAGTTGCTCTGGAGCTAATGTAGCTAACAAATAAGGAAAGTTATGGTCTTATTGAATTAAATTTGTGCAAAAAGTATTGAACATAACTTTTCCAAAAATGAACAAAAATATCAAACGAGGAAGAAGAAAAGCACTCAAACTGAAAACGGTGAACCCAGAAGCAACAATTTTACACGATCTTCAAAGAAACAACATTCTTTGACTGTTTTCTCAGCTTCCTTATCGCTAATCATGTTTTACGGATTTGCCGCCAGAATTTTCGTTTACGCTGTACAAGTTTACATTCACCATTCTGGCGCAAACCTCTCGTGTGGGCGGGGTTTAACAGTGATTTACTCCCATCGGCTAGTGCGATATGGATCGACAGCTCAAGTGTCCAGCTGAGGAAGAGGATGATGGCGTTGATGATGACTGCGACGATGTTCCGTGCCGCTCCTGAGAGATCATCTTGAAAAAAAAATAGTCATATGAGACTAACCTCAAATATTAATTACGAACTAATATACTGACTAATTAAGTTCCACTACAAAGTGCAAACTATAAAACGATACAGAGAACCTGAAAAGTCTGAAACCTCACTTGCCAATGGGAGTAAATCACTGTTAAGCTCCGCCCACACGAGAGATTTGTGTCAGAATGGCGAACATAAACTTGCTGAGTGGAAAATGAAAACTCTGGCAGAGCATTCATAAACCACGATTAGCAAAAAGGAAGCTTAGAAAACTGTTACCAAAGAATATTGTTTATTTGAAGACTCTGTTAAATTTTTGCCACTGAGTTCCACTTTTCAGTTTCGGAATGTTTTTTTCTTTTTTCACATTTGATATATATATATATATATATTTTGAAAAGTTACGTTCAGTACTTTTGCCTCAAATTTTATTCGATATAGTCTCCAGTTTAGCATTATCCAAGTTGTATGTACAAATCAACAATGCATTAAAGGATATTTTTGTATTTTATTTTTAGCCAAACTGCTCAGTTGAATTACTTGCTCAAAGCCTTTAAATGCTAATTGAAACAGAACAGCAGCGTTGGAAAGCTTCCCAGAAAATGGTGGTTTTCTTCACTTCACAGTGTGTATGTGTTGAGCCCTACAATTAAATGTTTTTCTGTAACAAAAGCTTCCACTAATATCCTTTGCTATCTATGTTTTATACTATATTCTTTTATCCAAAGAACCCTTGAAAAAGTGTAGTCAAGTTTCTCATCTATTCGATCTTACAGTCTATGCAGAATTTCACATGTCCTCTGGGTTCTCAGGTTTCTTCCCACCTCTCAAAACGTCGGTGGTACGTAGGATGGTATAATGGAATTTGCCCCTAATGAGTGTGTGCATGGTGCCCTATGATGGACTGGTGTCCCATCCAGGATGTATTCCCTCCACATGCCCAATGTCCCTGTTGCAAACCTGAGCAGGATAAAGTGCTTCGTGAAAAAGGGCAGCTGTTGTCTATGGACAAATATGGGAGGGCACTACATGATTCCTTGGATAAGTGTGTTCATTGTATGTATCTGAAAAATAATTTAATTGCCAATAGGGGTGTGCATGTGTGTGTGCCTGCGCGCGTGTGCACCCAGATGCAGTGTGTGCTTGAATGGGTGTTGACTGATGGAGTGGAGTGCAGACAGTGTGTCAGAGACAGGAGGCAAAGACAGGAGGCTGGGGTTCTTAGCTATACTGTCATGTCTGAGATGCACATGCACGTGTGTGCACACACACACACTATATATTATAATATATATTTCATTTGTCGTACTGTCCCTGAGAACCTTCCATTGACCTAATTAGTCATCCATCCATCCATCTTGTACCGCTTACTCTTTTTACATACATTAAGGACACTTTAGACACGCCAATCAGCCTACCATTTATTTATTTATTGTAAATAAAAGCTGCACTTTTTGTGAAAGCAAATTCCTCGTGGGGACCAGCCAAATGTCCAAATTGTGACCGTTAGACACAACCAAGATATAAAAACATGCTCCCCTACCCCACAAAATACAAGCTGGCAGCAAAATTTATTTCTGCAAATCTCTATTTTATTGCTAGCAAGATGCAAATAAAACTTAAGTTAAAGTTTCCTTTCTTGTGAATATAAGCACAATGACTTCACATGTACTAATTAATTACAATAGAGCTAATAATAACTATTGTATGGTCTGAAATTATACACATATGATGTCAGTCTGATGTGAGGGACGAGCATTGAGATTGATTGAAGGCCCACATGATGTTTTTATGTGTGTGTGTGTGTGTGTGTGTGTGTGTGTGTGTGTGTGTGTGTGTGTGTGTGTGTGTGTGTGTGGTGGTGTGCGGCGGGCGTGCTTTTCTGTTCTGTGCTTCACAGACCCGGGCATGAGAAAGGGGCCGTGCGGTGATCAAGCCACCAGGGGGAAGGGGGAGGGGGAAGGGATGCTCTCTCTTTCCCAGGGCACCTCTGGCAAATCTCCAGTGTGTGTGTGTGTGTATGGGAGTAAAGTTTTATATTTCGGTGGGTACTGTGTGTCCCCACAAGAGTAGCAAGATCTGTCAGTTTTGAACCTCTGAGGACATTTGGTTGATATTCAGCTGTTCCCCACAAGGATATTATTATTATTATTATTATTATTATTATTATTATTATTTATTTATTATTATTATTATTAATAATAATAATAATTTCATTTCTTTCTTTTTCTTTCTTTCTTTTTTTCTTTCTTTTTTTCTTTTTTAAACAAACAAAGGGGTAAAAGTTTTCCATTTTGTTACCTTTAAAGTTAGGGTTAGATTTAGGTACAGGCATTAATAACTATGTCAAAGGAAGGTCCTCACAAGGGTAGTAAGGTGTGTGTGTGTGTTTTAGTTTGTTTCCTCTGATTGGTCCAGCCATCTGTGGTCTCGCTAACATAAACAGGAGCAGAAGGGTGAGGCAGGAAAAGAGAGGGACAACTTTCTATCATTCATCTGGCTTTTTATTCCTTGTCATTTCTCTCTCTCTCTCTCTCTCTCTCTGTGTGTGTGTGTGTGTGTGTGTGTGTGTGTGTGTGTGTGTGTGTGTGTGTATATGTGTATATATGTATGTGTGTTTTGTGTGTGTGTTTCACACAAGCAAACGGAAAAGGCCTGTTCCCCAGTGAGGAAACATTTTGGAGGGAATTATCAGTACATTTCCTACATGTGTCCATCCCCCTCTCTGTATGCATCTCTCTCTCTCTCTCTCTCTCTCTCTCTCTCTGCCTCTGTCCCCATGTCTGTAAATGGATAAAATGTGTCCTCAGTGGCAATCCAGTCGCATAACTCACAGCATGAGAATTGCATTGAAGTTTGAACAACACGGACACCGTCGTTACTCCGATCGAGGAATCATGTTTCTCAGTGTGCTATTTAAAGGCTGAGGTCAAATAATAGACAATTGTCATAGAAGTGAATCTTGAGTGAGGATTATTCTCTCCTCCACAACCTGTTTTTCCTCAGTTTTTCAGTCATGCTTTTCCTCACTTTTTCCACTTTCTCTTTGTCTTTCTTTGACTCGTGTCTTTGGCCCTCGTCCACAAGCGCGCGCACGCACACACACACACACACACACACACACACGCGCACGCATTAGATGGGAACCACCCTTCATAATTACAGAGTCTGGATGCTTATGTAAGGGGAGGCCCTCTGAAACAGCACTTTCTGATGATGGAGTGAGTGTGTGTGTGTGTGTTTGCATTTCTGAGGATGTAATTTATGTGTACATTGTGATTGAGCAGTGTGTGTGTGTGTGTGTGTGTGTTGGTGTGGGGGGTGGGGGGGACGGGTCGGGTGGCTGTTTGTGTGTTTGTAACAAAACAGTCCTCAAGTGCAGTTGAATATTTATGTGTGCGCTCATGCCCTGATGACCACTCAGAAAAGAGCACTTTTTTCTTTTCTTGGTTCGCTCTGATGTGGTCTTGTCCTTTCTCTCACTCCCGTTATCCAGCCTGAACAGCATTGTCTGGCTTTATGATGTGGGACAATTCAGTTGCACTATTTTTTAAAAATTATCTATTTATTTATTTATTAAAAACAAAAATTTAAGCCCAAGTATCATTGTTTTCCATGAGTCTGGAAGCGTCACCTTGTGGAAAAATGACCCGAAGGCCCAAGAGAACTCCCTCCGTATACTTGGATGAGTCTCATTCGGATCTTCAATGTATTCAGATTTGAACGAGTGACCGATGTTTTCTACTTGAGTTCAATGTCTTCAGCCATTTAGTTTTTTTAATTTTTATTTTCCACACCTTGATGTGGGTTAATGCCTAGCATAAAATGGTCTTAATTACATATTATAATAGCTTAGCAACATTTTGCTACCACATCATAGTGTAAAAGTTCACCTTAATATTACCTCTTCAGTATATGATTCTATATATACATGCTATATACTTTAGAATTCTACCAATAGTGGATTTTACCGATACTGATAACCAAGTTGGGCAGTACCTGCCAATAACTAATTAATCAACTGAAAGTTTTTTAAATGGTTACTGAATGAAAACGCTCTTAAGTAAAATATTGCTGAACTTTATTACAAAAATAAACACTATTGACTGTACCATGAAAATGTATACTCCAAATAACAAATAAAAATAGAGACATTTAATAAAAAAATAATAATAATTTAGATAACACAACAAAATTTTTCAGTTTTTATTTTATCTCTGGAGGCCACTCCCATACTTTATAATGACGGCTGACCCTTCTCAGCCGCTCTCATAACAGATGCAACCGGGAAAAACTATCTGTGTGAATTTTTGCCGATAACCAATAGTTCCAGCAATCTAGCATGGCCTCTAATATACATGGTATTTGACGTCACAGGGCGGCTGTGGCGCAGGTGGTAGAGCGGGTTGTCCACTAATCGTAGGGCTGGCGGTTCCCGGCCCGGATGACTCCACATGCCGAAGTGTCCTTGAGCAAGACACTGAACCCCAAGTTGCCCCCGATGGCAAGTTAGCGCCTTGCATGGCAGCTACCATTGGTGTGTGTGTGTGAATGAGACACAGTGTAAAGCGCTTTGGATAAGAGCGCTATATAAGTGCGCCATTTACCATTTACGTCAATAAACTATCCAAATTGGATAATGAACTAGCTTAATTTATTGTTATTTCATTAAAACCAGCAGCCAAGAATACTAGCATGACCTCACAGAGCATTCAGTAAACTGTGTTAAATATTATTAAAGTGCACCTATTATAGTTTTATAGTTTTATGTTGTGCTATGTAGATGTTTGCGAATGTGAAATGTGAAAAGTTAAAAAAAATCAAAGCACATGACAGAGTTATTGACTCCCAAAAGGAGGAACCGATTCTGAACAGCTAAAATGAGTTGTTCGTAGTTCCAGACTTTACTTCCTGTACTTAACCTACGTAGGTTTGTAACAAAAAGCCTCGCCTCTGGTCTGCTCGCAAACAGACTGAGCTGTTATGAGCACATTAAAGTGTTTTCGACCTTGGATGCATGTAAATCTATTGTATGACCTATAGCACAAAATTAGGCATGTTTTAAAACCATAGTAGGTGCGCTTTTTAAAAAAATCATCGAGATAAACGTAATACTGACCCATAAAAGGAACTCCATTTGTATTTCGAT
Organism: Ameiurus melas; assembly: GCA_012411365.1. Taxonomy (NCBI): domain Eukaryota; kingdom Metazoa; phylum Chordata; class Actinopteri; order Siluriformes; family Ictaluridae; genus Ameiurus; species Ameiurus melas. The sequence continues at coordinate 11,823,769 of CM022777.1, read as the reverse complement.
GATGTTTTCCTTGTTAACAATGGCAAACTCAGGGTTTTCAAATTGAACAAAGTTTCATGTTTAAATGTAATGCATTTCATGGCACTTCATCAGTGTAAGTAGTATACACCGATGACGGACAGTCTCTTCAGAATCAGGAGCATGCCGATATGTGAAAATACTGACAAAACCAAACAAAAATGCAACATAAAGCAATCATACAATTCCCTTGATTAGTACTTGCAATCATCCCACAGTTAACCAAGCCATGAGAAAATAAAATGTTCAGGAGACTAGTATAATATCATTCATGTGCAATGCGAGGCGAGAAACCACAGTTCATAGATTCATAATGTTGACCAATGCCTTGCTGACTTTTTGTTATGGGAGCAAGCATCAGAGTTCTGTCAGAGTCTAGCTAATGCAAACTGTAGTCAGTCTAACTATATAACTATAATCAGTCCCTCATGCTAACCACAGACTTACCATAGATACTTAGCTGATGTCGTCATGCTGTTTTCATACTTGCAGTGTTGTCTGGCTGCTTCATGGACTACAATCAGGCATTAGTACTATAGACAGGCTGTTCTATATGTTAACGACTATTCTCGGAGTGAAAGTAACGAAAGAGAAAGTAATGATGCTTTTGGCTAATAAGCATAAATGCTTATAATGTGGAATTAATTTGCACTACTTTTTTTCATTAGTCTACCTTACGATTACAATTAATTTACAATATGACTATTGCATTTTATGTAATTGCAGACAATCTTTGTTCAATATTCAATACTGTCGAGTTAGCTACCTGAACTTAGTGAGCTGCACATCATACACGCACACAAATCTGCGTAAAAAGTGCAGAATATGGTATTTCTTGGATGCTTTCCTGTTTCCATGTAGTCAAGAAAGCAACATTAATACAAAGGTATCATATGTTTTATAGAAACTTCTTACAGTTTTTTCCACCCAAACAAAGCCCTACTAGCTGTTCAGCATTGGAATAATGACATGAACCCATGTTCAGTCCTTAGCTATTTCCTCTCTGGAGTCCGAACCCACTCGCTGGCCCTGGCACACAAAGGGGTCTCTTTAGTGGCCGAGGGCATTACTCAGAGAGTGGGCAGCAGGGCCACAGTGTGTGTATGTGTGTGGGGGCTCACCGGAGCATCGGTCACTCTTCTGTGACTTGCATTCGCTCACTTGGCCTGGCAGGGCAACATGGGCACCCCTCACGATCCTTATCAGGCCTGCTTGTAGGAGAACAGCCCAGACCCCTGGCTCATGGCATCAGCTCACCGCTTTGCATGCTCCTCAAGACATCAACGCAGTGATGTTAGAAAGACTTTTCCTCAAGGAAGTACCTCCTCCTGGAAGGGTCAGAACCATGGAACAAAAGACAGAGCTGGACCTCAGGCAGGTTCCACTTTGTTCTCCTCTGAAATCATGATACCATTTTACTAATCCTATAGCTAATGATGATTGTGTTCAGAATCATAGTTGGCAGCTAATCAGATGATTGGCTAGGAACTAGCATAGTTAAAACTGCGGTCAAGCTGTTCTTAACAGATGGTAACTTAAATCATACAATCGTGAAGTCAGAGTAGAACTGAACACTTAGCTAATGCTAAATCGTTTTTTTTTTTTTATTGCAGACAGACACTTGGCTAATGTCAACTAAATACAGGCCCTTATTGCTAACTGAAGTCTAGCCATACAATGACTCATAGCTAATGCTAAATGTACTCACACTTTGTATTCAGACTGCTATTGTTATGTTTTTGTTTTTTATTACTTGGTGAACCTTAATAGCTTACAGTGTAGTTTTGCATTAAAACAGACCCATGTTGTGTTATTGTGGGAAATGTCTGTCAGATGTGTCATAGAGGATTCTCTGCTCTGGTGGTGTTAAGATTGGATACTTGACAGCAAATAAAGCTAATGACCATTATTGAGGCTAAACCTCTAACCCTCATCCAATAGGTACATCACATCTTGACTAGGGACATTCTGATGTAAAGTTTTACTATCACAATTTTTGCCAAGCTGCACCACAGTTTACAATATGTAGTTTTGTTATTTTTCAGAAAATGTGAAAGAACCATGATTTAAAAAAAAAAATCAGGTTCCTGAGTCAGTGCTAAACACTCGACTGAATTCACAGCCAGTGCTGTATCATTGTTAGGTTGGATTATATATGAAATTTGTGCACTTACATTATATGCCAACTCGTATACATCAAATGTTATAGCACCCCAACTTTGGGGGACGTAAGAACCCTGCTAAACAAAACAATAGAAACCATCCCAGAAATTGTTATGGTTCCCACTATAAATACCATTACAAACCATCAGTTGTTAACCATTAAACCATTACCATTATTGGTCCTTAATGGTATCCAAAATACTATACATGTCACCAGTAGAAGGCAACAAATTACCAGTAGAGACCCTCAGGGACCATTACAGTTTCCATTACAGCCAAAACGATTCCCATTATAACCATTAAAACCATTACAAATTCTATGAGGGTTTCTATTGTTTGGGGGGGGGGGGTTCAGCAGAGAAATCTGATTCCATGGAGACATGCAGCCAATCAGGGGAGAGAAAGTGAGTCCAACACAATCATTAAAAGGAAAATGGATTCTTGATTTTGGGAATAGTAAATAACACACTCATCTGAATTATTCTCATTGTGGAATTTGTATTGCTACCTAGTTGCAGAGACATTTTAGCTAAAAGAGATACAGATAGCTGGGTAGTAGATAGCTAGTTGAGTTAGCTGGGTTTGTGTATTTTTGTACTTCAAACTTGGTTATATCTCCATTGCTATGTATGTTTAATCTACAATTCAGTGTATTTTAGTGAACAGGTGTGACAGTTTTGCTCTCTACAATATATTTTAGCTATCTCTTTCTAAAATTATCAGGCGAGCTTACTCGCATTGGCGTCGGAGATGCACATAGCTTCTGGAAAAGCCCCTGTATTCATCCCACAGTCCAACTCCGAGCAGATGCTCTGTGAGATTTACTGTGAAGCAACCCTTTTCCCTTCAATTAAAACTTCTATTTTACTAGCTAGCTAATGTTAGTTCACGTATTTATGATGTGTTTATGATAGAACATAATGAGCACAGTTACTCTATGATAAGTAGCTGATGCATGGGCTCTGCTGCTGGATCACGCAGTCACACTGGGAGCTAAATGAGTGATGGAAGCTAAAAGACGAGCTCTTGTTGAAAGTAGGGGATTTTGTTCTTCTCTGATAGTCATTAAATATAATGTCACATCATTGTACATTTTTACTCTCATAACACTTGTGTAATATGAAAACAGCAGCAGATCACAAATACCTTGGACACATGCAACCCACTAAATACTATGTCAGGACACCTTTGATGTCTTCACTTACGCATACTGTTGGTATGAAGTATACATTTTGGACCACATCCTTGAATTTTTATTCTCATTCTGAACGTTGCTTGCAGTTGCATTTTTCTACCAGAGAGGGTGAAATTTCAGCAGGTTTACACAATTGTATTACAATTGTAATGAAATTCTTAGATAATGCCAGCTTGCTAGGTTTTTCTACACTTTGCAGAACTCTAGTCCAGTAAACAGATTATAGTATTACATTTCCTGGCAACGCCTTCAGATCTCGTTAATGTAAGAAGACCTTATGCTTCCTTATAAGTGGAAAAAAATGGAAAAAAAAAGAAAAAGAAAACCCTTTATCAGAACAGAAGCTTTGCAGAGTAATGCTGCCTACCTAGGCACATTCCTCCTGAACGAAACAAAGGGGTAGTGTACTTGCGTGCTAACATTCTTGTGCTTGTTAAATATCATGTTATATTGCATAAACAATTAGCGGGTCATGTCTAATCTAAAGTGACTGACATCAGACTGACATCAGGAATTGCGAATGCCACCGCTGTTTTTGATTATCCGTGTTTGGGTTTCACGCCATGTTACGAGGCCTCAGGGGTGATTTGCATGCCTCTTTGGCACCATGTTTGACAGTCTTGAAATAGCCCTTGTTTTTGTTTTCCTTTTTCAGCCTGAGCTTGTTCTCTAGCTTGGCTTCTGAAAGCCTTAAGATAGAAAAAAAAAATATTCGCTAGAAATACATTTGAGACAAGAAATGAAAACAATTGGAGGGCTGGAATGGAAGCTTGGCACACGATGGGCAGCAGAATCATGGTGAAGGGGCCCAATTTGTGTAGAAGGGAGACTGGCACAGTGCCTCCTGTCCAAACTACCCCTCACTCCCACTGTGTCTAGGGGCATTTGAGGACACTAATTTTCTCTTTGCTTGCTACATTTAGACTGAGTATAGTTGGCACAGTTGTGGTTCAGCCTTTTTTTGTGGTGTTTGTTCAGTGCCATTTGAATGCATATGCATTTTTGTCCCCTCTGCCTCATCTTTTTTTGTGCTTTTGTGTTTGGCAGCAGAGTTTGTGCTTTCTGTAATTTCAAAGAATTTCATGGTAATTCTGCAGACTGCCGACTGGTGGCCATGTCTCTGAGAGGGTCATGTAGGCCCACATATGAACTCAGACACTCGTGTTACCCCGAGAGCTAGCATTAGTAGTGAGAAGGGGGGAAAAAAAAGAAAAAAAAAAAATATATATATATATATATATATATATATCAGTTATTTATAAAAATGTGAGGGGTGTACTCACTTTTGTGAGATACTGTGTGTGTGTGTGTGTGTGTATATATATATATATGTATATATATACATACACAGTATCTCACAAAAGTGAGTACACCCCTCACATTTTTATAAATATCTGATATTTTAAATATTTGATGCCTTGCTAAAGAAGCTGTGGGTGAAGGTGATGGACTGAAGCATGTCTCCAGACCTAAACCCTATTGAGTATCTATGGGGAATCCTGAAACAGACGGTGGAGGAGCACAAGGTATCTAACATCCACCAGCTGCATGATGTCATCATGGAGGAGAGGAAGAGGACTCCAGTGGCAACCTGTGAAGCTTTGGTTAACTCCATGCCCAAGAAGGTTAAGGCAGTGCTGGAAAATGATGGTGGCCACACAAAATATTGACACTTTGGGCCCAATTTGGACATTTTCACTTAGGGGTGTACTCACTTTTGTTGCCAGCGGTTTAGACATTAATGGCTGTGTGTTGAGTTATTTTGAGGGGACAGAAAATTGACACTGTTACACAAGCTGTACACTCACTGCTTTACATTGTAGCAAAGTGTCATTTCTTCAGTGTTGTCACATGAAAAGATATCATCAAATATTTACAAAAACGTGAGGGGTGTACTCACTTTTGTGAGATACTGTATATAAGGCTTTTTCCTGGCACGACTCCAATGCAGGTCAGATTTGTGCAATCTCTTTCTGATTATAGAAGCATGTACCTGGCCACCAACGGTTGCAAGACTAACTAGCAGATCCAGTTATGAAATTTTGGGGTTCTTTGGCTTAATTTGCAGGGGTAGTCGTTTAAAACCTGTGCCATTTGTAGATTATTTTCCTTATAGTAGAATTATGTTTTTCAAATAATTTGGAGATCTTTTTAAATCCCTTGCCAGCCTCATTTTCTAAAGGCCTTATAGAACTCTTTAGATCTTGGCATGATGACACCTCACACCTCAATAGCATAGGGAACACCAGGCACCAGATATGAAAGTGGTATAAAATAAGACCGGTTCCACCTGCACTCCCTAAGCAGATTTTAATCACTGGCACCCAATCTTCAGCACTTGTGTGGAATTGAAGGTGTGGTAAATGTAGGCATGTACAGTGCCTTGCGAAAGTATTCGGCCCCATTGAAGAACCCCAAGAAGAAAGCCATTTCTCAAAGATATCCATAAAAAGTCTCGTCTAAATTTTGCCACAAGCCACCTGGGAGACGCACCAAACGTCACACCAAACGTTGAGAAATGGCTTTCTTCTTGCCACTCTTCCATAAAGGCCAGATTTGTGCAGTGTACGACTGATTGTTGTCCTATGGACAGACTCTCCCACCTCAGCTGTAGTTCTCTGCAGTTCATCCAGAGTGATCATGGGTCATCACCATCAGTCATTTAGGACAACATTGGATCATTCAGAGATCCTCGCTGAACTTCTGGAGTGAGTTTGCTGCACTGAAAGTAAAGGGGCCGAATAATTTTGCACGTACCACTTTTCAGTTTTTTATTTGCTAAAAAAGTTTAAAATATCCAATAGATTTCGTTCCACTTCACAATTGTGTCCCACTTGTTGGTGATTCTTCACAAAAAAATAAAATTTTATATCTTTATGTTTGAAGCCTGAAATGTGGCAAAAGGTTGAAAAGTTCAATGGGGCCGAATACTTTCGCAAGGCACTGTACTTGGGTAGTACAATGACTTATGTAGGCATTGTACTTAAATTTGTTAATTTAAATTGTGAAAATTACTACAAAATTTCGGTTTTATGTGTCATTTGATAGTGTATCACCTTTATTAATAGGCACGGTTTCAAAGAGTATCAAATGTTTGCTTGTGCAAATATGTATCTGATGTTTTAGGTCATATTTATGCAGATATGTAGAAAATTCTAAAGGGTTACAAATGTTCAAGCATCACCGTATGCAACCCTGTGGCACAGCATAAGCAGAAGCTAGAAAAAGATAAGAGGTTGGCTTCACATGTCACAGAGAAAACACTTGTTTGCCCCACTGTCCCCAGGTTGTTAGTTGTTGTCTGACAGGTCAGAGTTCGCTAGATGTAGGGAACTTGCGAGACCAAATTGAGAAGAAAATGCTCTCCGAAATCCTGTCAAGTTAACTTATGTTGGGTTGCTGGCTAAGGAACTATGAGAAAATACATGCTAATAAGTTCTTCCTTCCTACTTGAATGCTTCCAGACGTGGATGAAAGACATGGCCACGTTCCCATCTGTGGACTTCAAGTCACGCACACTCAGAGCCGTTCTTATTTCTTTATATGAACTCCGACACGCATGCTATGATCTACGATCTGATTTGAATATAGACCTTATTGTCACATCCTGGGTAGTATTGGGTCTGACAACAATGAAATGAAAATACAGCAGTGTAGAAATTATGATGTGGGGTAGTTTGGATTTGTTTTTTTTATACTCCTTCTACTCATATTCTGGCAGAAATATGTGCATTACGATGGTGCGAGTTGGCTGAATAAGAACCAACAGGCAAAGTGAACCAGGGTGAATCAGAGACACTATAGAGACTCTGTAGATATTATACACATACTTACAAACTATGACATGACAAACCAAACTTTAGGTTTTGGTTATAGAGCCGAAGTATATATACGTAAACAAGACACATGATTATGATTATGTTGGTCTGTATTGTGGTGTATATTAAAACCCCAATAGTGAAGCCTTGATGTTCATGGTAGAAGGTTAGCTTTTAGTATTTAGACTGATATATTTTGTGTTGGTGGAGTGTGTCAACATCCAGTGATCTTAGATTGGTCAGGATGAGCACAGCACATCACAAAAGTTATGGATTGGCTAAGAGTTCAGCTGAATTATAATATGATCTATTGGTATTGCAGTTATAAGGCCAGTATTGCAACAAGTAGGGAATAAAATGATGGTGTGTGCTGTGATTTAAAATAATCGGCCTGACATGAAGCAGAATAACTGTTGAATATTTCCAATAATTGGATGCGCTTTATTGTTCTTGTAACACAGTAATTTCTTACCACAGCATTTTGTTAAATTTAACAATTTTATCTTGCATAAAGATGCATCATACTTTTTATCCATCTATAGTTATATTTGATTATATTGAACATCCATCAAACAACCTGGTTCCTGCCATTGCTTATATCAGCTGTAAACAATTCTTCCTTCACCAATTCTTCCTATTTTCTCTCCCTTGAAGTTAATGAGACAGAAAATATATATCATGTTATTGAAAAATAGCTAATTCTTCTATCCTGAAGGCTTTTCTGTTGAAAAACTCGAAGGGATATATTTATCTCCAACTGTTACAAAGCGCTGAGACTAGAGACTCATTCCAAAAATGCTAAATAAACATTTCTCGACAGAAAGGTTCACATATTATTAGTGATTATTATTATTATTATTATTATTATTATTGTTAGTAGTAGTGGTAGTAGTAGTAGTAGTAGTAGTAGTAGAAGTAGTCGTATTAGAACAAGAAGTTTAATATAAACCTGTGATTTGCGTTGGAGCCAGAACTAATGTGACGAATCGGAATAGAATAAAAACTCTGCATCTCTGTGATATAATCTGTAATAAACAGTATATTGAGCAGCCCTAGTTGCTATGTAGAGGGAACACTGTGAACAGCCAAGGCTTCATCTGGTTCATGGTGAATGCATTGCGAAATATTGGACCTGCATACCATATGTTTTTACTTCAGTACTTAAGGGATGGAAAACGATAGACATTACCTACTTTATTAATAGCCTTGAAAACATCATACGACGTGATGGAGAATTATTCAAAGGCACTAATCATCAGAGTGGGTGGAGAAATCCAGTAACTCGGATTCAGTGCGACACCATAATGGTAGCAACATTTCCTTTACAGACCAGAAATGCATTTTGCTTCAATTTGCCAGTCTAAAAACATTTCCAGAATCTATTTTTGGATGCAGCTGCACAGAGCAGTGACGGTTATAGGACTGGAGTTCGTCTCCAATTCGTAAATCTGATTCGTGATGCAGATGTTTTTGTAAAATTAAAACCGGCTGAACACTGTGAGGCATTATAGACAGATGATATATTGTATATAATGTTGTAGCATGAAGGGGGCACATTTGCCTTGCACCTCCGGGGTTGGGGGTTTGATTCCCACCTGTGTGGATGGAGTTTACATGTTCTACCCGTGCTCTGGAGGTTTCCTCCGGGTACTCCGTTTTCCTCCCAGAGTCCAAAGATATGTGTCGTAGGTTGATTGGCATTTCCCAGTTGTCTATAGTGTATGTACGATTGTGCCATGTGATGGGTTGATTCCCTGTGCCCCGAGTCCCCTGGGACAGTGTTTCCCACTCAACAAGAGTGGTAACATAACAGCACGGCTCTAACAGTAGTTCTGGTTGTTCTGGTTATACTTTACATATTGACTGATCATTTATTTTTAAATAACTACTAGAATAAAAACGGTTAATTGTAGTGGACACAGACTTTTGGTTCTGATTTGATACATATACAGTATGTGCAGCTTTATTCATGGCTTATCATTCTGTGAGTAAAGATCCCCCTGGCCTCTGGCTAAATCCATCTGGATCGACATCCTAATCGCTGTAATTTCACAGCTAATGATGATTGGAATAACGATGATAATCACCGATGGTGTATCTGCCCATGTGTGAAGGCAGGACATAGAGGCTTACAGAAGGATAGGTCTGTCAATCAAGGATGGCACTAGATCCTGCCATTATCCTCTGACTGACGTTGCATGAATAAGGAGTCTGTGTTTCTTGGATATCCTAGGAATAGGATTGCAGAGTTTTTGATTGCGCAGTGGGTTTTAGGAGACTTGCCCTAGATTTATGACATCTAAGAGCCATTTTATTTCACTGTTAAAGCCTTATTGTGTGGACAAAAATGGTCATTCATTTTGGCTTTAAAGTGGGCTAATGGACCCCCCCTTCGTTAATTTTATCTAGAAGACACTGACATTTTTATTCTGGTAATCAGGTCACCTAGGACTGTAACAGAGGCTGAAACTAAATGCTAGTGTGTAATAGAGTTTCTCCTGTGTTTAAATGAAACCATTTCTCAAACCTACTGTTCACGTCTAGAGAACATTGTTCTTAATCAGCTGGGAAAAATAGGCAGTTGCCAGAATCTAGCTGAGTAATTAATTCAAAATATTTAGCTAGCATGAACAATGTAAAGCCATAAAACAGTGGAAGCCAGACAAAACTGTCTGGAATATTAACATTTCTCACAGATGTGTTGTTAAATTGTTTTTTTTTTTTTAAGGACTCGGCATAACTGAAAGTTCACAGTAATTACACTTAATCGTGTAATTAGCAAGCTGAACTATAGAAGGAACACAGTAATTTGTACACCTCAGTATTCCATACCTTTCAGTATTCCATACACCTGAGTATTCTTTACACCTCAGTATTCCACACGTTCCAGTATTCCATACCCTTCAGTATTCCATACACCTGAGTATTCTTTACACCTCAGTATTCCACACGTTCCAGTATTCCATACCCTTCAGTATTCCATACACCTGAGTATTCTTTACACCTCAGTATTCCACACGTTCCAGTATTCCATACCCTTCAGTATTCCATACACCTGAGTATTCTTTACACCTCAGTATTCCATACCCTTCAGTATTCCATACACCTGAGTATTCTTTACACCTCAGTATTCCTTACCCCTCATTATTCTTTACACACCAATTCCTTAAACATCAGCATTCCTTACATCTCAGTATTCTGTACGCTTGTGTATTCTTTACCCCTCATAGGTATATCCTGTAGTTCTCAGTATTACTCGCACCTCAGTATTTTGTATTATTTGGTATTATATACATTTCAGTATTACTTGCATCTCTGTATTCCATAAAGATTTCAACATTTTGTACACCTCCTTATTCTCTGCAGTTCAGTATTTTATTTCAGTACACCACAGTATTCTGTGACCTTGACATTTTCTCACTAATTAAACCGTAAAAATAATAAATAACATTTGTTGATAATATGCTAAATATAAACTGAGTCATTTTCCTTTCTCCATCAAAACTGTTTTAAAGCCACCCACACGCTGAATAATATCAGTAAATAATAACACCCTCTACCCGAAATGAACATTTCTGTGTGGAAAGCGTGAGAGACACTAATGCCATGGAGTGGCAAAAGTATTAAAATCAGCATACAAGTTTACTTCATCGAGAACTTCACATGTGAAGAATTGTAAGCCTAAATGGCATGGTTGCACAGTATAGAATACTGTTATTTTACTGTAAGCATGTGTTAGGAATATTGCTGACATACTGATGAGAGGGGATTAATTAGTTTTGTTTTGTTTTTTTTGGTAACAATTTGGTAGGATAGTCCACTTTAGGCTGTCAATTAACAATAGCATTTCATAGAATGCATCAATAGAGTCAACATTAACTGCATTTGGAATTGGGGTAAGACTATGGATGAGTTCATAGTCTATGGATACTGTCTGTAGAGTGTCTGCATTGGACTACCTAAATCTTTTCTTATTGTTTTTCAATCATAGAGTCAAAGCTCAATGCACGACTTAGTTCTTGATATCTAGAAATACCCATATCTGTTACTTTTTCCTTAGCATGCGTGTTAACAATTTGTTGCACTTAGTAGTGTTATTTTGGTAATAGTGTGCATTTGTTAATACGAAACTTACTGTTAATCAGTTGAATACATTTGACCCACTTTATTTTTTCAGTGTTGATTACAAACAGGGGGCACACGGTGGCTCTGTGTGTGCGGAGCTTGCATGTTCTCCCCGTGCTGCGGGGGTTTCCTCCGGGTACTCCGGTTTCCTCCCCCAGTCCAAAGACATGCACGGTAGGTTGATTGGCGTGTCTAAAGTGTCCATAGTGTATGAATGAGTGTGTATGTGATTGTGCCCTGCGATGGACTGGCACCCTGTCCAGGGTGTACCCCGCCTTGTGCCCGATGATTCCTGGGATAGGCTCCCGTTTCCCCGCGACCCTGAAGAAGGAGTAAGCGTTTGAAGATGGATGGATGGTAAATGTAGGTTTTTGTAGGTCAGATTTACAAAAGTTGGTTTAATGCTAAAATTTTCTTTGTGCTGCTTTCTGCATGCAGATGTTGATAAATGCTAATCAGCCACAAATTACCACATTCACGGCATCACATTAGTCACATCCACTAAACTCCATAAAAGGCTAAACTTAAAGAGAGGTGAAAAACGACACAATGGTGAGTGCAGCTTGTGCCAATTCTTCCAGTAATGCAGCTCAGCCGTTGCAGTGCGTCAACTGCCATAAACACACACACACACACACACACACCCATATACACACACACACACACACAGTAAATCTTCCTCCTGTTATAGGGTGCAATGTCTTTTGTTCTAATTGAGCATCAGTTTTTAATTATGGACTTGTTTTGAATCGCTTTCTTTAAAGTCATTAATATGAAAGGGCCAGTTTAAAAAAAAAAAACAAGCAAAAAAAAGCTGTGTGCTATTGAAATAAATAAGTGACTTAAACTTGATCGTTTAATACGCGTAAACAATTGTAATCATTTTTCAGCTGTTATATGATTTGAAGCCTATCAGTCGAGGTTCACATTAGTGTGTCTCCATATGCATCATTTTCACAAACTCAGGAGGGTATAGAAAAGTTTTTTCCCAACGAATTAGATTTTTTTAAATTTGATTTATTTAATTTTGGTATGCGTAAAAAAAGTCTTGCAAACGATTTACAAATAAATTTGTCCATGTCCAGTGTCATAAATGAAGCCCAATGTATTGTAGTGTTCTAAAATGTATAAAGTGGCTAATGCTTGTGTAGAAACACAAACTAAACATGAATTTGGCACACAGCCATAAACTGAGGAATATTAGGTCCTGTATAAAAATCAGGTAACCCTAATGACTAAAGCACTTGGTCTTTATTAAGTATGTTGGGTATGTTAGACCATCTGTTTTTCACAGTGGAGAAGTCATTAATCATGCACATTGTCAAGAACTGCTTTTATTTTTATTTATTATCCAACACTACTTCATTCTCATTCACCCCTTGTTTAAAACAGATACTAATCCATTTGATCAGTTTGATAAAAAAACAATAATCTTGGTATGAAATTGAAAGATAATAATAATAACAATAACAAAGAGATCTCTGTTTAAGATAAAGATCTCTTTAACAGTACTCCTGCTTCAACCAAACAAAAATTTTACCCTGCAGCTAATGTTCCACTCTGCTGCTGCCAGATGAATAATGATTTTTTAAACAAAGACACAGGAGAAGTTTCAGATGGTTATTCATTAATGCAAGATCTGTTCGACATGGGTTTCTCACTCTGTTCCGGAGAAATGTGTATACGTGCTGCTACGTGGTAATTTCCGCTGATTTCTCACACGGTGTGCGTCATTATTTATTTCTTTTTTATTTTTTAGTTGATTTAGACATACTTGGCCATGTGCTTTTATGTACTTCAAACTAGCTGTGTGCCAGTAATTTAGGATACACGTCATTTGTGTGTGTGTGTGTGTGTGTGTGTATATGAGAACGTCCACTGAGGAATCCATATATCAGATATTTGCATATAAGGAGGTCCAATTAACACCACAATGCAAATTTCTGATGTTGGGACACTTTATATCTCTTATACCCTAGGCCAGGGGTCATCAGCTGGCGGACCACAAATTGGCTGAGCACTTGGGTAGCAATGGGTTCCTCCCATTTCTCTACACATTTTAGCATTTCCCCTGCTCCCAACACCCCAACTTCAACTTTTAATCAGCTGATTATTTGAATTCAGTTGTGTTAGAGTTGGGAGAAATGCTAAAATGTTCAGGATCAGGCTTGGGAACCTGCACTGTAGCAGAACTAACATAAGAGATCCTTTTTAAAAATGTATTTATTATAATAATAATTTTTTTTTAAATGGCAGTTGTTCAGTGACTCTGGTTTTTGTGGTTTTGTAGACATTTACATCACAGTATCTTTAGGAGGTTACCTGTTGTGGCTTGTTGCTGCCAGTCACATGCATTTTTATAAATTATTTTCCCGAAGGCAGATTTTTAAAAATATTTCATTTACTTTCTCTGCTTTGATTATTGAAGTGTTCACATGACGTCAATGAGATGAACAATGTTTAAAGAAATTTTTATATATATATATATAAAAAAATATGAAATATTCCACCCCATATACCTCAGTAGGCTGTTGCGGCTTGATCTTGGTGTGATCTTGCTCTAGTCCTGTGTTGTTTTTTTTGTTGCTTTTTTTTGTTTTGTTTTTTAATTAAAGCATTCACTTCCACTGTAGCTTATAAATCAAGGGTTCTCAAATCTCCTTGTAGCCAAGGGCTGTAAAATACATTTATCTGACTGAACACATTATGTAGAATCAATTTGCCATTATTTATGGATATATTTATTTATACAGTGCTTAGAGCATACTAAATGTACTACATACTGCTATCAATCATTCCCATTTGCATCAGTCCATGTTAGTTGCTTCCTCTTTTTGGTTTATCGTCATGCAGTGTGAATGTGGGCCTGGACTAAACAACCTGTTATTTATGCTTGTTGTCATGGTTACATGCCAACACTATTATAGAGTATCAGGAGCATTGATTTCAAGCTGTGAATAAATTTTGGACCAAAGCTATGGCAAGAGTTGTCATTTTATCACATAAGAAAATATTGAAGCCCTGCCAGCCATCAGAACTGGGCCTCATAGACATTTATCTAGTTGTGCCTCTGTATTCCATTCATGAGGAGGGGTATATATTGGTAGCATTTTGAGGCAGTGTAAGTAGTGTTTTAGGACCTTTTTACGCTATATCCTCCTCCTCCTCCTGCTGAATGGGAAAGTTGGCCTTGATACAATTTTGTGATAACATTTATAAATTTAATAATTGGCATAAAATGCTAAACTATTTTATTAAACTACTCAACTGTATCATAACCATGTATACACACACACACATGCATTTCTCTCTCTCTCTCTCTCTCTCTCTCTCTCTTTCTCAACACACACACCCCCACACACACACACACACACACACACACACACACACACAGAGAGAGAGAGGTTATGTTTACACGCTTAGAAATGTAATCTGATCTAAAGTTACGTGCAGGTAAGACATGACGCGCTAAGAAGCTCAAGAAGACCGATGAGAAGTGTGCAGTCAGGCCAGCACTTTCAGATTTTTAATCACCCTGTTTGTGTTAACATGTTTTTCAATTACTGCCGTCTCAACATCTCAAGTGTTTGTGTCCGAATTAACATCAAATTCACACATTTATCCATCGGTGTCATGTCTTTACTCCTCTGTTATTGTTACTAACATTACCAGCAAGGTCAATGGGCCCCATTGATCAAGCTGGATCTGAACGGATCTATTCGTAAACTGTTCATATTAGCATTTAGACAAGAAATTTTGTACTCATGAAAGTCCTATAAATTCGGAAAAAACCTTCATATACTACTCATGTTCCTGAGTGCGTGTAAATTTACGCATAAGAAAACAAACTACTGTAAACCTCAGCTGATCGGCTTCGAATCGTATTATCTGCATAGCTTACTGTACTTTTATATATCGATTATACTGTCGCGTTTAAAATAGCTTGTGTATTTCAGTTAAACACAAATTTAACGAAAGTTTTTGGAAAGCTAATTGTTTTATAGGAATCACATTAAGGAATATTAAAAAATTAAAGAAAGCATTTGATGGGTAAGCATGTCAGTTGGTTCCCTTTGCAACAGGATCTTCTTTTAAGGCTGTGTAATACTTTACTAGAGCCCACCCCAAGTGATCGATAAATGACCCATCTGGTATGTCCCTAATCATTTTTTTTTTTAATGTGGGAAGCTAGATTCATATCAGTCTTTAATCTCTGTGTTTCTGGATCCTGTCACCGAAGTAAACATCCTGTTTTGTGGTTTTCCTCCACATCGTGCTTTTGTTCTTGTTCTGTCTTTCACTCTCCCCTCATTTTATCCCTCTGTTTCTCTCTCTCCGCTTCATAAATAGCATGAGTGATGCAGCTGTAATAACATCTCTACAGCTGGATTTCCATTTATCCTCTCTCGTAAATGGAAGGGGTGTGATGTAGGCTAGTTTAAAGGGGAGCGTTGGTTTAGGGCCTCCTGCGGTTTTTAACGACTGTTGTGGCAACATGCGCACATTTTTCTGCCACCTCGTGATGGATGGAATCCCAATTTTAGCAGTGTGTCTCGTGACTGTTGCATTAATGAATAAGCATCAGAGCCCTCTGTAATATCTTTGCTCAGAAATCATTATTCATCCGGCAGCAGCAGAGTGGAACATTAGCATCGGAGGGGGGACTGTTTCATTGTAGCAGGAGATCTGTTTAAGAGATGTTCAGGGATGTGAATTTTCAAACCAGAGCCTCTTTAGTCTACATGTTGGTTTATCATTCTTAACAACAAATGTAGTCTTCACAGGCGAAACCTAGGGCTCAAACCAAGAGTAGACTTTCAGAGCTGTTAATTCTTTAAGCAGTCAATTTAACAGCGTACACCTGGGCAGCAAGAAACACCTATCAGTCAACTGTTCTAATCTTTTTGATCACTTTTCACAAAAGTTGTGATGTTCTAAGTTGTTTAACACATCTAGATGTAAATATGAGGAAATTCTGATCGATCATCTCATGTTCATCTTTTGATCTCAAATCCCAGTGTCTTCAATGTATAGCAAAAACAACAAAATTGGCCTTGCTGTTTTTTTTACTTTTGGAGGGGGCATATATATATATACGCACACAAAACTCGATTTGAACGGTTTGTGCGGTTTGAACAATATCAATCATGAACAATAATGATGAGATAAATGTATCGAACAAAAAAATCACACGAAGGTCATGTTATGTTTCTTTTATAATGCTTATAAATGCAACAAACAAACAAAAAACCCCCATTATCCCACATTGTATTTTAGTCAACTAAATTCATGTCAGTTTATTTATACTGTATAGCACAGTTTACAACATTTCTTTGTCCAATATGCTATAAAGAGATCATTTAAAGATTACTGATTTTAAAAGCTAGTAATTCAAATAAAATCACATTGAATGAAAAATAAAACTATAATACCAGAATGCACAAAATAGAGAGGAAAAATAAAAGAAAATTTTTCCCATTCTTATCCCTATTACAGAAGAATTTCCAAAAATGCTGAGTGGTGTTGTATTTGCATTAGATTATATACTGAAAAAAAATTGCATAAATTATATATAGTTTTATAAGTGCATGGTATTTCTTGATTAAACAATAAATATTTTTTTTCTATAAAAGTCTTACGTATGAGAAGGTATTCTCAAAAGTAAGTAAGAATACCAAAAGTCCAAATTTCAAAGCCCAGATTCTGAATTCATGCAAAAATATGCTCATTTAATTAGATTTGCATGCAGTAAATATATGTATGGTATTGGACAAAAAGTTTTCATGTAAAAAATAACATTATTCAGAATTTCAGCAATCTACTCGCAAAGTTTGACCCGATTCACCTGTAGTTTCTTGCCTAAAATATGGACTTACTGCTCTGCTTTTTTTTTTTTTTTATAAGCTGTATGTGTACAACTGGAAATCCTTTCTCAGACCGTGTCCTTTCATCTTGATAATACATGACTCTGAGCGTCTAGAATGCAATCTATACAGTAGAGTTTTGTGTTTATTGTGATATAGGCATGCATGTACTTATAGCTGCAGTTAACGTAAACCTGCCACTGTTTCTACACTTTTATCTCCTTCAGTGTTTATGGTTGTTTATTCCTTACGGTTGTTTACTATTTACATGGTTAGAACAGCTGTGTTTATCGAAGCCTGCTGTTCACTTTTCCCGGAGGTTTGTGCAACTGTAGTTGCGGTTTGTGCTAGGGACTGGAACACTGCGAGTTTAAAAGGAAGATATGTTCTCCTTTTGTGTCAGTACTTTTTTTTTTTTTAACACTATTTTTTGCTTAACAGCGCTACAAATCAGATCTATACATTATCTACCACTACAGACAAATTAAAGAGAAAGAAACAGTGGCTCTGTTATGCAGGGTGGTAGTGGGGGGTGTTTTTGTTTATTTTTTCCGCCAAGGTTTGGGTTCACTTGTCCCCTCAGAGGGAAGAATAACTTAAAATCAATACAGACTTATCCTGATTGATCACCTTTATACTATGATGAAACATTTCTATCCTAATGGGAGTGGTCTTTTCCAGGATGACCCTGCCCCATCCACATGACACAAGGGCTCACTGAATGCTTGGCTGAATATGAAATCATGTAAAACATATGCTATGGCCCCAGTCACCAGATCTCAACCCAAGTGTTGGAGCGTGCTCGCCGTGTTCTCCGTCATCAAAACCTTTTGGAAGTATGATGTTCATCCTTCCATTACACTTCCAGAGATTTTTACAATGATTTGTAGCAACGTACTAACACACACTGTTGTTGTTGTTTTTTCTCTTTTGTAACACATCTGTATATATTATACAGCTGCATATACATTATGTTGGCCCCACAGTATAAGGAAGCCGGTTTTCCTTCATTCTATTTCAGTTGTCTTTTCCTCGTTTGCTGTGTGCCCAATAGCTGAGATCTGTGTCCTCGATTCTGATTGGTCAGAATGTGTTGATGAATTTGTCTATAACAGCAGCTCTGACCGTGATGCCGGCTGTAATTCAAATCACATGTTTATATTTATGTGCTCGTACTAAGAACTTCTCATTTCTATAACGGCAGTTCATTCATAGCTTGTCTGGTGGACGCTTGCATAATCTAAGCATAACGATCAGCGGATTTCAAAGTGTGTTATTGAAGAAATGTATAATTATTGATATGGTGAAGTTCCTATAAGGACATTTTTATTTTACATATATGGAAGGCGTCTCGGCTGTCTACTCTTTGTAACACTCGGTACATTTTCTGACACGGGAAAGTGTTTAGAACAGAGGACTTTTTCCCCACTAACTTCAAGAGTAAGAACAAATGAGAGGCTGTGAGGGAACGACCTCCATTATTTATAGCTTCTATAGTGTCCGCAATAACAGGAACTTACCTGTTTCGTGGACTTACAATACATGTAATTATAAACAAATTAAAAGTGGCATGACTCATAAATCAGGTGGTAAAAACTAACTTTATTGATCTTTTTTTAACACTGGTATGTAGCTATGGTATAAACAAGACATTGTCCACTGATGTCTTCTAGTATTCTTTGGCTCCGTCTCATTCATTTCTGATATCAGGATATTGTCTTGAGTGTTGTCTCCTAGTTCATGTTAATAAATGGATTTGAGGTGACACTGTGGACAGAACCCAGATCAGCTTGAGTTAGAGGTTTGGGGTATACCCCTCCCATGGAACCTGCGTATGCGCTCCACTTCTGGAACTGTGCTGTTCTTCTCTTTGGGCCTATTTTTATCCCTCAATCCAACTTCATCTGCCAGCCCACATCTGCTTCTTATTGTGTGGAACGGCAGCCATTCCATAAAAGACAAAGTTGCAAAGGGAAAGAACAACTTTGCAGATATGAAACTATAATCTCTCTCTCTCTCTCTCTCTTCCTTTCTCTTTCTCCTTGTTATTTTCATCTTGTTTCTTGTTCTTTTCTTACTTTATAGTGACTCTACTTATCAGTTATGACTCATTTTGGTAGCTCAATTCAAGCACAGTAAATTAAGTTTACATTCAGGAACATCTCTCTTCACTTCCTGCAGATGGATTGAACTCATGAGCAACAAGTCGCAATTTGTTTAAACTTATTCCTGGGTTTGCTCGACTGCTACGAACCTGTTTTGAAACAAAGAATAAAATTTCGTGGTCAATAATTGCAGCTAAGCAAACTATTTGAAACCAGCACTAAAGGACCAGAGTATTACAGGGTTTACTGTGCAAGTGTTCTGGCAAAATTCCCCCATTGGCCCTTGTCGATCATGGCCCACTAATAATTCCCATTTCTGAATTGGCTTCATCTACTCTCCTCTCCTCTCCACTAATAGCCGATGTGTGGTGGGTGTTCTGGTGCACTATGGCTGCTGTCGCATCATCCAGGTGGATGCAACTATATAAAGTGCTTTGAGTATCTAGAAAAGCGCTATATAAATGGAAATTAACAAACTAACAGGTGCACAAATATTTCCAAGTGTAACCTACTCGAACTCGCCATTTGATGACACCGCCTCCTCACCTCGTAGACCTTTAGATGGTAAATACCTTAACTGTCAATGAAAGGTCAAAGTGAGTAATGTGTAGTGATAGAGTTGAGGATCAGATAACCCTGTATAAAGAGGCTGTTCCAGAGTGTGTACACTTACACTTTACACATTCAGTGTATGAAACACTGGGCAGTTATGCTCATCTCTGTGTAGACCACTGGGCAGAAGAATGACCTCTGATCTTTAATCTTTTCATCTCACAGTCGGGGGTAATTTCTATCTGCAGATGTAAGGTTTTTGTGAGGAGATCAGGTGACATCAGTTGACTTTTGCGCCTAGGCAATTCGGCCAAATTAAAATGACATATTAAATAATTGACAATAGGTTTATTCCGGTTTCTGATAGGATGAGCATATTATAATTTTACAGATTCAGCAAATTACTGTCATTTGGTAAAGAAACATATGGTATTGTCTTCGCTGTTGCACAAATCAGCATACATCCTTATACATTCTCCTGAATGATACCCAGTTGTAGGGTACAAATATTTTGAACAATATTTGTTAAATGTTGCATTTTATCATAGAACTGGTTACTGGCCCTTGTCTTCACGTAGCATTAGATCAGTTTACTCATTAACCCTCTTACCCCGTAAGGCCGAAAAACCGGCTTGCCCATCTTTGATCTATTCCCGTAAGGACGATATACCGGCTTGGTCGTCTATGCCAAATACCCATAAGGCCGATATAGCGGTTTTACAGTGTAAACGTTATCCCCGTAAGGCCGGTGTATCGGCATTACTCTGCTATGATTCCTTACTTATTTAATTATTATTTTTTGACCCGGAAGGGTCATGACGTGATTACGTTATTACGCCGTCATTACGATGAAGCTGAACCAAGTGTGAATATTGGTGTAATAGTAGAAGTGAACTAAAAATTCCAAAGCGAAAAGCTAATCGTGTTCCAGCTAAAGTTCCACCTACAGTGAACACGGGTACATCTAAAACAGTGAAACAAAAGAAAACATACACAGTTACACAGGCGAGAGCGAGGATTCTAGATAGTGACAGCAGTGAAAGTTCAGGCGATGTTGAAACCGAAACTGATCGTGACGCAAACTCTCCTGATTCAGAGCCTGATCCGTCTTCATCTTCAGCATCAACCAGTGCGACTGACACTGCAGGGGTTTGGAGTCAGAACCTGACCATTTCTGTGCACTCGTGAAAACACTACCTGCTGGTCTGATTATCACCAGAAACTTGACTTTTGGCGCTAAAATGCATTTATTTATTTATTTATTTATTATTTACTTGAATTTATTCAAAGGCATTGACCACGCTGATGCTCGTATGGTACTTCTAAATGAGTAGAAGGAGTTCAGCGAGCCTTTTTTATAATTTCTCTAGTTAAGAATTGTGCTCTAAGTTTAGTAAAAACACTGAACTGCTTCATTTTCAAAGTAACATTACACAAATACATTATTATAAGTGGTTTCAAGGCCTAAAAATGTTCAAATTAAAACGTTGATTTTGGCCCAGGAACTCAGGGTTGGCGTGCTGTTTCTCTGGGGAATATAGGGTTATGGGACATAATACTGTGGGAACTTAGGGGTAAGAGGGTTAAGTAAGGAATAAAACACGATGGGTGGAGTTAGTGTTATTACGTCGAAGTGGATTATTTTCCTATAACAGCACATCCTATACAGCACATGTAGTTGCAGTTAATATTAATAGAAGTTGGTTCCATTTCACACTTACATTATAATAGCTTTAAACAGTTGTCCATTTACCAGTCTCTCTTTTTTTTCCCCCTATCTCTCGAAGTTAATTAGACAAAATAAAACAGCTTGACTTGTTACAGCGAAACTCTGTACTGAAGACTCTCCCATAGCAGAAAACTTACTGTGACAAAGCACTCACACTGGAGACTCTTTCCATAAACAGAAAACTTCTTATCAATAAGATTTTTTCTCTATGTTAAATAACAACACATTTTTAATCTGTTTACTATTAGACTTCGATTTTTTTCGGCATCCACCATACAAGCCGCTGTGAATTAACTGTAAATTTTGAAACCGTAACATATTACAGTGAGTTCTGTGATTTGCCCTGCAGCCGGCACTACTGTTAGTACTGTTAGTACAGCTGGTACTTCTGAGTTAGAGATTAAATCAACACCACCTGATCAGATTCAAGAACTCGGCAATGGTATGGTATAAATGTCACTACACAGTCAACGTGAATGGTTGAATGAAACTTGTACCTTTTGTAAACTCAAAGTTTAATGATTAAAGTGATTTTTGTATTTTAACATCGTCAGCCCAAGAGGAGAGAGAGAGAGCTGTTACTAATGCTAAAGCCAGCATTCTCTATGACCTAAATTCTGTTATACTTTTAAAGAACGATTATTCGATTTTTATTTTTTTATTTTTTAGTTAAACCACTATGATGATGATGATTTCCAAAGTAGCTTTTTGAAAAAAAATGCAGTCTGATCCAATGATTGGTTTATTAATCACACTCTTGATCTTATATCTGCTCTTTCTTCTCCGTGGAGTCAGAGCTGTGTGTTAAAGTCTAACTGTTGGCCAGAGTGAGATCCGCACTACAGTTTGAAGGTTAAACTGAAACACTTACACCAACATACAAGTTTGCAGTAGTTGCATTCTCATCAAAAGCCCATAATCATAATACTACTACTAATAATAATCGTAGTAGTAGTAGTAGTAGTTAATAAAAATAATAATAATAATATACATTATCAGTCGGGTTTGGATGCACCTGTTCATAAAAGATTTTCATTTTTACAGTCTATACTAGTTTAGAATACTAATGATACCACAGAGTGGCCAATTATCAAATCTGATTGGTCAGAAGAAAAGTCTCCAAGACAGGAGTGTATCAGCAAAATGGCAAATTGCTATTTTTTTGGGAAGGAGAAATGGAATTGCTGGTGAAGGAACAACTTTTTATTAAATCCTATAACGTAAGTGATGACAGGAACGAACTTGTCTCACAGAATTAAATTAAACTATAAACCATTTCAACATGCAATGTGTCCTTCAATAATAAATTAAACATCCTAATTGTTGCCAAATTGCTGTGGTATAAGTTGGTGAGTAGCTCTCTCTGCTTTTCCTGTAGAATGTGCTAGTGATTTACTGCCATGTTCTTGGTTGCAGATTCAGGGTTTTGAAGGTTTATTTCATGTATGGGATTTAAGTTGTGGACTGTCTGTTATAGTTTCTGGGTTCAAGTTATAGATATTGGGTTGGGATGTTTGGGTTTTGGATTCTTGGTTTTGTGTTATGGTTACTTACTTAGGATAGGATGTTGTTATTATTACTAAGGTTATGTATTGGTTTTGTTATTTATAACTGTATATATTAGGTCGGACTGAGTTGTTATAGTTGTGGTGTCTTGGTTTTGAGTATAGATATTAGATTGGGCTGTTATGTTGGGGTTATGGGTTATTTGGTTCTGGATTCCTGGTTTTGAGTTACATGTATTGGGCTGGTATGTGAAATTAGGTTTTTTAGGTTCTTGAGTTATGCATTCTGAATTCTTGGTTTTAAGTTATGCAGATTGGGTTGGGATGTGATGTTGGGGTTCTTGGATACTTGGCTTGCCATAGCTGCAACTAGAATCCAGAACTCCAGACCCATGAGCCAGTAATGGTAATTTAGTGTGACAAAAAACTAATTTTTTTTATTTCAACTTCATGTGGTGAAGGAGAATTTCAGAGAGATGTATTAATGCTAAGATTGATAAATTACATAAATTATTGTTGTATTGATTTATTTTCATGAGGAAAGCACTTTGAATGTATTTTATGGGCTTTATTTTGTGCTGGAGTTACTGTGTTTTAATTGCAGGGTGTTTGCTTTTGGTTTTGCATTCAGCTTTCTTGGGTTCTTGTTAGAGTTCTGGTTTATGGGTTGGAGGTACTAACTTTAGTGTTTTTATATTTTAGTTTATTGCCTTTGGTGATGGTTGGAGATAGAGTCCCTTATTCTTGGTTTTGAATTGGTTTTTGACTTTGGGATTTTGGGTTGGAGGTTTGAGGGCTTGGGTTCTAAGTACATTCTGTTGAGTAACAGATTTAGGATATTTGTTGATGGATTCTGGGTTTTAGCGTCAAGGTTTGACATTTTGGGCTATGGGTCTTGGTGGGTCTTAATGGGTACTGGAATTCTTGGTTTGCATTCATGGTTTTAGAGTTTGGGTTCTAGCAGTCAGACAAAAAAATAGTATTAAAAAACTAATTTCTGCCCCATTGTACCCCATTTTCTCCCAGTTTTTTTTTTTCTTTGCCAAATTCCACCTAACTGCTAGTTCTCTTCTGTCATACAGCAACAACCAAACTGGAAAGGTAAGGGCTAGCACGTGCTTCTTCTGAGGAAGCTAGCCACTGTAACTATTCAAACTGCTACCTCACACATGGCATCGTTGGGTGATCTCTGTGATCTCTCAACAATAACACATTGTTGAGACATTTTCTGCCCTGTCCCTTTACAGTGTTTGTACAGTGTTGTGGGTTTGAGCTTGTGACTTTGAGCTTGTTGTGTACCAACGTTTAGTTCACTAGTTGTTAAACAGGTATGAATGTGTTGTGTGTGTGATGTGTGCACGTGCGCGTGGGGGGTATGGGGTGTTGAAATGCTGTTACCATTGTCTTAGACTTTGATTGGGCACATGAACTCTGTCCATGGCTGTAGGCCATGTATGCTACATGAAAGTACATATTTCACTGAAAGCTTACTATTTATGCACGATCTAAACAACACACACACACACACACGCACACACACACACGCACACACACACACACACACACACACACACACACACACACACACACACACACACACACACACACACACACACATAGACTAGCCAGAAGATTTGGTTTCTGTGCACAGGGCTGGCTTATCATCAGTTGTATTCTAATGATGTCATATTTATGTGCGCGCATAGCTCTTCTCACCCCCCATATTGCATATCTAATATGTATATCTAATCACTTTCCCATAACCTTCCCATTTTTTCCCCATTCCTGTCATCTGCTGCACCCCTGCACCCCCCCCAATAGCATGTGAAAAGTGTAGCCATTGTGTGTTTAGTACATTCATGGTCAGAACTTCAAGGACATTTTGTGCAGAAAGCTCGAGATTTAATAGCACTTTCTCTCTTTCTCTCCCGATCTCCCAGTGACCTGACTTTTTGTTCATTCTTTATTTTCCTGTTGATTTTGCCTTGTTATGGTTCTGTTAAAAAAAAAAAAAAACCTTTCACAGTGCTTTCTTTCAGCTGTTTATCCATTTGCTGCCATGGTGATGCGCTGAAAGTTCTTGAGGGAACAGCGCTATTTTCTGCAGTAGAGAGAAAAGGCGCTTCTATAAATAGGGAGTTGAATGATATGGCCATGGGAATAAAGTTTACCCAGGGAAGAAAACACACACCCTTCCCTTTTTTCCCCCTTTGGATCTCTTCTTTTCTTTTCTTTTTTTTTATTTTTACAAATACAGAACTGGTGGCTAACATCTTTGTCCCCCTCAAAGACCCATCGGTACTGTGTTAATATATGCAATACATTTTACACCTCTGAAACTTCATCTTTCCCTTTGTCTACACCCATCTTGGCCCTGTGTGTGTGTGTGTGTGTGTGTGTGTGTGGCTGCACGCGATTGAAGCATTCATTTTGTACCACCTGGATTCCTTTGTTTGATCCAGTGTCTTGGGGCTCAGCCAAAGCCCGCTGGGTGAAAAACATGGGGCTCTCCAAATGGAGAAATAACCTAATTTTTCTTTTCCTGAGTTTTGGTCTCCAAACAAATGCTCAGAGATGTGATTCTGTCCCTTCTAACTCCTTAATATCTTTAAACACCACCTGTGTGCTATAATCTCCTGATTTTACTGTGGGGATTTTCTTTTTCTAGATTCAGCGTTTTGGTGTCATGGTTCTATTTTTTTTTTTTCAGTTTTTTTTTATATTCTGAATTCAAGGATTGGCGTTTCGGGGTTTGGAGTTCTTCTTGGGGGATTTGGGTTTTAACGTTTTGGCATTCAAAGGATTTGGATTGAGCACCTGGGTTTTGGCTTCTGGGTTCTAGCTTATGATCTAATGTTCTGTAATTATTAGTGTTGTTGTTGTTGTTGTTGTTGTTATAATAATAATTATTAGTAGTAGTATTCAGGTTTGGGCTTTTGATTTTGGGTTCCCCTGAAGTTTTCCTCTAAAGCACAAGCCAAGAACCCATGAATGTTTTGGCTGCTTTATTTTGTCTGCTTTTGTTTAATGTAAGTTTAATATAAGGTTTCTTGATTTAAAGTGTAGGTCAGCTGTGGGTTCTGAATTTCTGGATGTAGTTTTCGGGTTCTACTTTCGGGTGTGGTTTTTGGGGACTTTGAATTCATAGAATCGTGGGCTCTTGGATATGGGGTTCTGTACAGTAAAAATCCTTAGTGTTTATATAACACCCAGAGTGTTGAATATACACCCTACAGTGTTTATATAGTCCAGTTGGGCACAAATGAACACTCTGGGGAGCTTCTATTTTCTGTTTAAGAATTTTTGATTTGTGGCCTTTGGATTTCAGTTTAGTGCGTATGACCTCAGGATTGAGCTTATGTTTGGCTGGGTGTGGAAGGCTGGGGAGCTTTTAGTATGACATGGGGGCAGGGAATAACGGAGGAGGGAATGAGAGAAATCAAGGGAGGGAGTCTGATCTAATCGCAGTAAGGGAGCAACACACTCCGGGCCAAAGCCCGCATGGTTTAAAGTCAGGCAGAAAGCTGCCATATTAGGAGAGAGAGAGCGAGCAAGAGAGAGAGAGAGAGACTATGACACTGCTTCTCTTTCACGGTTTCAATCTCCCTCACTCTTGTTCTCTTCATCCATCTCATTGAGTTTCCTTTGCCGGCTGCTCTTGTGTACTCTCTTTACTCGTTCTGTCTTTCTTTTGCATTGCCTCATTTAGCATTTTTCGCTCATATCCTTTATTAAAAGGTCATGGTCCTCTAGGTTAACCATTTGCTGATAAATGTTCACATTCCAGTCACCTAACTATTTTGCAACAACATTATCATGATATATATTTTTAAATGGCTACTTGCCTGTACTGTACACATTTTGAAAGCATTCAGTCAAAAAGCCACCAGGAAATGCGGCCTTCCCAGCAAGCAACCTCATAAATGTATTGCAGAGGACTGTGATATTTTCCACAACAACTATATTGTGCCTATATTGTGTGATGAGTAGATGAATACATGTAGATCTCCTTTCTAGAATATGTCAATTGATTGGCCACGATCACTTATGTTGCATATTTATCCTGAAAGATGATTGGCTAGCAGATAGAACTAAGTTCATCTGTGCGTTTAGGATTTCTCCCCCCAAAAACAAACCAACTAACAGTTAACTCATCTTTAATGTTATATTCAGAATACTGCATCATTAGGCCACGACTTCCTCTGGTTATATTAGTCATGCAACGCTAAAGGAGCTAAATAAATTAATAAATAAAAATGAAGTAGCACCAATCATACACCAGTGTCTTGGCAGATGCATTTTTTTTAAGGAGTTACTTCTTCTGTCTCTTTCAAACTCCATCTCTCTTGCTCGTCCTCTCCCTCAGCCTGTCTTGTTTCCATCATTATTTGGAGAAGAAACTGCGAACCAAATATAGAGACGCTATGTTATGTTTGGGCCTCATAGTCTTCAGTGTATGTCATTGTGCATACACCGCACCATGAGCATGATTTCAAACTGTCGTCAAAATCACGAGGCTGTCAGGCCGTTTTCTTATCAAATTCCATCTGTGTCGATGTTTGCCTTTACTGTTGGTCATGTGCCTATAATCGGTTACGCCATACACCAAAATATTCAACACAAGAGACAATAAAATATTGACTTTGTATATCTGTAATGGATATTGTTTAGTAAAATGCCATAAATTGGCAACGAGTAGGTTGTGAGTTCTGCCAGAGCGTAAGTATGTTAATGTTAGCTTAGTGTGTTAATCAAGTGCTTGTGGTTTTAGTTCTAGAGCATGACCGCTTCAAAAACAAACCCAATGGGTTCTTAACGAATCAAAGACATGAAGAAAAAAATAATAAATTTGTTCATCTTCAGTAAGCACTTTATCCCAGTAAGTGTCATGGTGAATCCAGGGCCAAGCCTTGCGGGAACTGCGTATCCAATCTACCCACTGGTATGTTATAAGGAGGTGGGAGGAAACCAGAGAACCTAGAGGAAACTCGTACAGACACAGGGAAGACCGTAACCCAAGCTAAGGATTGAACTGCATGCACCTGTGAGCTGTTAACTTTTTCTTACAGGATTAGTCAATTGTAGCTTTCATTTACCTGACTCACATGCACAAAATATCCTCAACTCTTTTTACCAGAGCCCAAAAAATGGTAGTTCCACCAGATTTGTTGGTGGCACTGTTCCGTGTTGAATTTATTTGTGATATCACTCTTCACAGTAGTGGTTAATGGCTCATATGAAAGACACTCGTGCTTTTAAGAATTTAATTTTTCACAAGAATACATTTTTTTACCTTGCCCACTAGGTTTAAAATGTTTCAGTTCCGACTGTTTACTCTGTACCAGAGATAAAACAGAGGTTTGAATTATTTGCCCAGCAGGGGGCTCACACCCCTCCCATTTCCCATGGACCTGCTCACAAGCAGCTAAACACAAAGTCACGATACGGTACATACAGCAACCCAACAGTGTCTTGACTAATCTTATAACAGACTTGCGGTGGTAAGATAAAATAATTCATTTGTTTATACTGATGGAAAATGTCCAATAAGTTGATTTCCATTCTGCCGGTGGAATGGAACACCAGTGTACTTGCGAGATATCCAAAGACTCTCACAGTGAGAGTAATCAGATTCAAGTGTTTACAGAGCTATTATTCTTCTTTTAAGGATTATTCACAGTATGATCCTCCCCATTCAATTGGATTTAAATTTTATTCAGCTGTCTTAATCGATTTAGTCTGTTCCAATTCAGGTGCACTTAAAGATTTTTTTTTTTTTTCAGTTTGAGCAGCCAATTTGATAAGAGATTATAAATCGCATGTACGTACCTAGCTAGTAAACCATATATAGGCTTGTTTCTATAAGAGAAGACAAAAACATAATAAACTTAATGAATAAAGCAGAAACACCAAGGACTGTGTATAGAGAGTGTAGCTTACTTCGTACAGATATGAAAAGCAAACAGTTGTGATTAAACATGGACAAGACTCTCCTGTTCTCACATGATTATATGTGACTGAAATTGCAAACAACTAGAGACAGTTTTGTGCATGGCATGTATGCTAAAAAAATTCTACAACAAAAATAACCTAGAAATGATTTTAGGGTGCTTGCACCCCTATTTTGGAACGTGTTGCATGAATCAATTTCAAAATAAATGTTCATATTCAAAAAAAATTATGCAGTTGGTTAGGTAAAACATCAAATACCTTGGTTTTGATGGATGGATGGATGGATAGATAGATTTTTTTTTTAAGTCGAAATGCATGTACAAATCATTCCTCTTTGGGTTTTTTTTGTTTGGGGGTTTTGTTTTTTTAAAAGAATTTTCCATACTGTCCCAACTTTTTTGGTATTGGGGTTGTAAGCGATAACGGGAACTTATTTTGTGGGCATTCCAATTTTACAACATATCTATAAATGGATTTTACATTGTTAGTGTGTAGGGCTGTGACGGTGGCCATGACAACCGCACCATCGCGGTGGTAGTTTGCCACCTGTGGTGGTGTCACATCACACGCAACGTTAATGTTTCTGCTTGAATGGGCACTAAGACAAATACAAAGTACGTTGTTTTGTTAAGTGTAATAATAATACAGTTCCAGTATTCATTTGTATTTATAGCCTACCATATAGTGGGAGATTTTATGTTAATACGCAAATGACATAATCATAATCGAACCTTTATATGGTGTTGTCTGTTAGTTTGGTGTGGGTTTGTTTGAGCACGGCAAAATCCAATCAGGCGAATTCTTCTATTTCACTTCGGGTTCTGCTGCTTCGATGGATCTTGTTGGAGAATTAAATGTTACATCAGCGATTTGGGAACATTTTGGGTCCGAGCCTAATGAGAGAGGTGAACCAATACATTTGGATGAATGCCAAGTCAACAAATGTGCCATGTTTTTTTTCCATATCACTTCCTTTTATAATGAAAATACTAGGGGTGTAAACCTCATGTTTCCACCTGACACGATGCAATTTTGATTCTTAAGGCAATGATTCCATATTTCACGATACCATTGAATCCATTACGATACAATTCAATAGGATTCACTTTAGTAGCCTCTGATGAACATTGGACCAACTTTGTTCAGAGTCTATTGTAGGCCTATCATTAATTCACAAAAGTATCAGAGTTATGGCAAATCACCTTGCTAGCCTGTGTATGATCATTGCCTTTTAATCGATCCATCACTTCAAATCATCCAATTGTTCCAACCCCTAGTAAATAGAGACTAGTTTTTGTTTGTCCATGCCGCTCCACTTTAAATTCCATCTGTGTGTATGTGTGCGTGCGTTGTTCATGAGAATGTGCAGTCAAGCCATGTGCACTGCTTTTCTTTCTCAACAGAAACACACATCCTGAACTTGACGTCTACAAGAAATGTTACAGCTTTTCCCTCCCTGTCTCTCTCTCGCTCTCTCTCCCGGTGATGTCATCCTGAGTCGATTTCATGAGACACCTTTAAGCATGCAAAGAACAGATGGGTGTTAAATGCCAAGAGAGATGCCATGCATCGAATGGACGTTAAGATCGTTGGCCGCGTGTTCCTCTCCGTCTTTTGGGGAATGGTGAACCCAGTGCCTCTTCTCTTCATCTGTAGTAATAAGTGAGTGTATGTTCTAGCCAAGTCGAACCCAGGCCAAGCTCCCTAACTCTCATCCAGTGTGCCAAACATGTCTCTGCTCTTACTCAGCCCACTGGTTATTACCCACTCGAGTAAATACCACAGAACTACATGAGCAATTACAGGTTATGGGATGCACAAAAATGTAGTGAAAAGTGACCTTTTTCTGGAGAGTTTACAAAATGAAAAGCTGCGTGTGTCTCACTGTGTAACAACGATAAGTGATTTGTACTTTTCTATTTGTGTGAACTCCTCATCGATCAGCTAAATGTGCCACACAGGAAGTGGACAGCAGGAGGCTGTCTAGAGGAAATTGTTCTTCACAGGAAGGCACATCAATGTCGCTAATACAAGCGCTATTATTGGATTTATTAGGGCTGTAATGCAATGCCACTGTCTGTATTCTTTGTTGTGCTCCTCAAATGTCAGTATGTGTACTCGGGCTTAGCTTAGAAGTAGCTGTGGCCAGACGTTCAGCCTGATCCATGATTTCTGGCAGTTCCTCAACCTCAGCTACATCTCTCGAGTTCATAATTGGTTTCAAATAGAGATGTGCACGAAACACTATTATTCATTTTGTTTGTAAGCGCCTGCAATATTTTCTTACAAATCTAGTTTGAAAATGTATACGTACTGTTAGTCCGACGCACTGTTAATGCAGTTGTAAATCAGTACATAATCGATACACAACAAGCTATATGGCATAACTAAATGTTTAGTTTATATGTAGCTGCGATGGTGTTGCTTATATTGGGTTGTGCTATTGTGCTACACCGATAAGAAAAAAATAATCACAGTTGCACAACATGTGCACATCTTTTTATCTTTTTTTTTTTCCAGTAGACTCCTTCATTAATTTTCTCCTTATCTCCTTAATTGAATTTTAAATGGAGAAACGGTGTGACTTTCATGTGAAGTAAAAAGCTGGCGTGGGTTGGGGGTGGAGGGTTGGGGTGGTGCATGTTTTCATAAAACTGGGAAGTGGGCCTCATGGGGGGTGCTTAAATATGCCTCATATAGACTCCTAGTGCAATTAAAAGATTCATTCAAATTATGAATAAAGGAATGATTTATAGAATAGTGTGTGAAAATTAATTAAAAGCGACAAAATCAGAATGAAGCTGCCCAACAGCGCATAACAACGTCAACTATCGAATAACAGCAGCCTAAAATTACGTGAGAGAGGACTAGTATACAGCAAAGCATTAAGCCATGTGCATTACAGTTGTTTCATCATGGGTTAGGGTGTTCTTAGGCATGACTCCAAGTGGGGAAACGACACAAAATGGAGACAAAAACAATATTATTATACCCATTTTATTTATTATTAATAATATTCGCAATGACCAATTCTTCTGCCATGCAGTATAGTTTAACAGTAAACTTTGGTTGCTAAGCAGCAGAATGAGCAAAGATTAGGATGGCCAATGGACAGAACAAAAGGTAACAGTTCTATTGGTTTAAAATCTGGCACATGAACACAGAATTAAGTAATGAATCAATCGCAGGTGTGCAGATAGCAAGGATTTTACACTGGCTTGGAATGTGGCTCAGCCAATTCTGGTTTATAAAGCTGGAAGAAGATTGCAGTGAGTTTGCTGTTTTTGGTATCATGTAATAATCATTAAGAAATACATATTCACAGTAATTGTTTTTTTTTTTTTTAACCACTGGGAAGAAGCATTGATATCAGGACTCTTCATTGTGTGTTCGCTTTAACACGGCACATTTTAAACCAGTGTGGTGCGTTGAACTGGACGGAACGGACTTTGTTTATATCCACAGGGGGACAGTTGATATGCTGGGC
The DNA here is from genome assembly GCA_012411365.1 of Ameiurus melas. NCBI lineage: Eukaryota > Metazoa > Chordata > Actinopteri > Siluriformes > Ictaluridae > Ameiurus > Ameiurus melas. The sequence goes on along the minus strand of CM022777.1, from coordinate 11,791,256 downwards.
ATATCAGCAATTATCATCAAAACAATAGCAAAGGCGTAACGTATGAAACTGACCTCGCAGCTGCAGGTGGCCAGTAAGGACAGGAATTTGGCACTCGTTGAGTTGCGCAGGTGTGATTTGGTTTTGGTTGGAGGATTTTTGGCAGTTGATTTAATACATGTTATTGATTGCTTGGTCAAGAACACCTGCAGATCTCAAACACAAGCTTCTCTCATGAACAAACACATATATCGTACATCCAAGTGAGCTGAGAATATAAAAAGTTGCTATAAATTTTTTGACTCGATCTTTCAGTGCAGTCCGATAATACTATAAGACTGATATGGAAGTGAGAATTATTTAGTTAATTAGTTAGTTTAACAGCTATACTGTAGTATCCATTTCCTTTTTACTTTATCCATTTCCTTTTATGTATATGCGTGTGTGTGTGTGTGTGTGTGTGTGTGTGTGTGTGTGTGTATGTATATGTATACACACACACACACATACATATACCAGTATTGTTGAATTCTTCACTCTGATTGAATAGTATGGCTCTGGCTGCAAGGCGAATCGCAGGTTTAAATTCATGAACTTGGTATAATACGTTATCATTTCTACAGCAACAACTATTTATGCCCGATGCTCCACATATTTAAAAACAAACAATTAAAAAATAACTTTATTTTGTAATTGTAGATATGATGAAGTTGTCTGTGGGGAGACATTCATTTTGCATTTTTGGAAGGAGTCTAAAGTGCAATAGTCAGAGGTAAAGCTGGGAAAAAAAATTCTTGCCATTAGAAAACTATTAGAGGAACAAGACACTGTGGAGTATGATGTTATTGGATGGTAATCAGACACCATAGTGTTTTTTTTTCCTTACTGAATTAATTTGTTTATTCATTTGTCAGAGATGTGTAAGAAACTTGCAATGAAGCAGAATTTAATCAGACCATACAGTCTTATGAGTTTAAATAAGCATGCACAAGTTTAACTAATATTCCACAATATTCAGCATATGTGACGTTGTTATCCTTCTCACTATAAAACCTCATCATAACCCCTTGGATATTATTTTGAAACCTTTTTATATCATTTCGAATTTTCATCAAAACCACTGTCAAACTTATAATTACCATTTTCTGAAAACTCTGACTTGTCTAACTCGTACAGTTGCAATCAAAATGATTCAACCCCAGTGCAAATCAGGTTTATTGTTACAATTTACAGACTTTCAGCTGTTTGCAATGAACAAATCAAACAAAACCATTTGAAATAGTTCAACACAACCAACGCTTCAAGTGGTTTCCCCAAATTCAACTGAAAATGTAATTTATAATGACTTCTCCACAATCTTAGCCCATTCCTCATGAGCAATGGCCTCCAGTTCAGTAATATTCTTGGGTTTGCGTGCTGAAACCGCCTCCTTCAAATCCCACCAGAGATTTTCTCTGGGGTTCAAGTCAGGTGACTGTGATGGCCCTGTGGAATTTTCCAGGACGACTTCTGCAAACAAGCCTTGCTGGAATTTGAGGTATGTTTATGTCCTGTTGGAAGGTTCAATGATGCTTCAGCTTCCTCACAGACGGCATGAAGTTTTCTCCTAGGATTTTCTGATACCTCAATGAATCCATCATGCCTTCCACAAGCTGCAGGTTTCCAGTGCCAGAGGATGCAAAGCAGCTCCAGGGCATCACTACACCAACACCATGCTTGACAGTGGACAGAGTGTTCTTTCTTCATTCTTCTTCCTCCAGACATACCGCTGATCCATCGTGCCGAAAAGTTCCAGTTTTTTTTTTTCCATCACTCCACAGAACAGAATTCCAAAACTTCTGTGGCTTATTTCTATGATTTTGAGATTTTTTTCTTGTGCTTTTGGGTCAGTAGTGGTGTATGTCTTGGAGTTCTGAACTGGAGGCAATTGCTCATGAGGAATGGGCTAAGATTCCTCAGGAATGCTATCAGAAGCTATGCATCTCGTTTGCAGTAGGTCATAACTGCAAAAGGGTGCCCTACTAAGTACTAAAGATGCTTGCCATGAAGGGGTTGAATAATTTTGAAACTGGAGAACTCATAATAAGTTGGATTTTCAGTTTAATTTGGGAAACCACTTGAAGCATTCGTTGTGTTGAACTATTTCAAATACTTTTGTTTGATTTGTTCATTGCAAACAGCTGAAAGTCTGTAAAAGTCTCACTAATGTTAAGCAATAAGAAATGATACATTGTTTGGAACATAACATACTTTCCTCTTTAGATGTTCTTGACATTTTACTAGTGTTGTGTGCTTATTTTTAATAACACACAAACAACAACCTTAAAACCAATCTGTGCATGTAATGAAATTGCACGCTTGAATAATTATCATGTTTGTAAACACCAATAAAAACAATTCTGATGACCAGAATCCCTAAACTGTTGACAAATCCCTAAACTGTTGCTGTAGCTCTCCAATAAACCTGTATGGTGCTAATGTGATGGGGGGGCGGGGGTAAAGTTGTATATGTATGTTGGCTTGACAGCCAATATACTGTTCTGCTTAATAAGCTTATTATTATTATTATTATTATTATTATTCTGAGATCAAAAGGTTACATTCCCCAAACCCAAGCTATCTATCTAGCACTACAAATCTTGCCACTCAAATCAATTTCAAATCAATTACATTTTATTTGTATAGCGCTTTTTTCAATAGATATTGTCTCAAAGCAGCTTTACAGAAATATCAACATGGTACGTAGATATTTATATGATCTGTTTTTTTGGGGGGCAGAATGATTGCACACATCTTTAATAATAATAAAAAAAAAAAATTTAAATAAATAAAAAAGAATTTGGTTCACAAGTTTTAGTTTATTTGGGGTTTTCTGTAGTCAACACGAGGTCAAGAATCTACATACAGCTAATATTTTATTGAATGTTCCTTAGCAAGATTCACCTTGAAAAGACACTTTTGGTAGCCCTCCACCAGCTTCTGTCAGAATTCTAGTTGGATATATGACTGCTCTTCTTGGCAGAATTGGTAAAGTTCAATGACATTGGTTGGTTTCCTGGACCTGATGCGACTTTTAAGCACAGGCCACACATTTTCAATAGGGTTGAGATCAGGGCTTTTGGAAGGCCATTCCAAAATCTTAATGTTAGCCTGCTTTATCCATTTCTGGGGTGTCATTGTCCTGTTGGAACACCCAATTGTGTCCAAGTTTCAACCGTCTGGCTGATGGTTTGAGATTGTGCTGAATAATTGTAAGATAGGCCTCCTTCTTCACTATTCCATCCACTTTGTGCAATGCACCAGTTCCACTGACAGCAAAACAGCCCCAGAGCATAATGCTTCCACCACCAGGTAAACTCTGCAAGTATTGACACCCTACCTATTTATCAAATCAACCCTACAAGTATTGGTACTCTATCTGTCCAGCTGTCTCTCTGTCTGTCAATCGAATAAACTCTAGAAATTGCAGCTATCTATCCAACTCTACAAGTATTGGCACCCTACCTAGATGTCTCTCATTCTTTCTTAAAACTGCACATTCCCATCAGATTTGAACCTGATAACTATTTTAAAAGTTTAGACTTGTTGTGACAACTTTACCTGACTAGTTCAATCTTTTTTCTCTCTCTCGCTCTACATGTACACAATTTAGTGTAAGGGTTTTTTAATGCTCTGAAAGCATGTCATTGTATTTGTATTTTTCTTCCCGTTTCTATCTGGTATTGCCTCACAAGTAGCCTCTCCTACCATTATTCTGTCTTTCATTCAGTAGAAGAACAGAGCAGGTTAATCTGATCTGCGCCTCATACATGTGGGGTTTGTGTTAAACTGGGTAAAATCACATCAGGTGGATTTTGGTGAAAAAAGGCTCGTTTAGTTCTGTGTGACAAACACGGTAAACGGTGAGCTATTCACAAAAAAAGCCCTCGGGAGCAAGGCAGCTGGGTGTGTTTATGTGAGAGAAAGGGAGCACATGCAGTGAGAGTAACATTTAAACTTATTTTAGCAAAAAAAAAAAAAAAAAAGGTTTAAATGATGTGGAGGAAATGTGTTTTCAATGTTAAATGACTGCGAATTTCCTCATGCAGTTGGTTCCTAACAAACTTGTCATCAAGACATCTGTTGTAAACAGATGAAAATGCTAAATTCCCTACGGGTGACACATCTTGGGGATGATGAGTAAACTACTTTGAGGTGGGAATTTTATCCTCTCAGATCCCTCCCTATGTTAGTTAATGCCACTAGTGTCATGCAATATGAAGTCAGCTAAATATTTTATCAAATATATTATTACCGTCATATAGTATTTGTTTTTTGGCTAATTGTTATATTAGAGAGAATTAATTATTTTGATGGGCATGACTTGTAGTATGACGATATTATTTCTAAATACTTGATTCATAGCAATATGCAGCCCTACATGTTTGAGTCAGCGTATACAGATAAAAACAGAAGGTTCCAATATCTGGTTTCCAATAACTGCAAGTCCAGAATGTTTTATTCCTCTTATGTCACAGAAGTTTGCCAATTCGGACCATGTATTTAGCAAAGAATGACACGTTGTACTTTGAGGGACACGGTGGTTTAGTGGTTAGCATGCTTGCCTCACACATCCAGGGATAGGGGTTCTAATTCTGCCTCCGCCCTGCATATACAGAGCTTACATGCTTACATGTTCTCCCCATGCGTTGGGTGTTTCCTCCAGGTACTCCAGTTTCCTCCCCCAATCAAAAGATATGTGTTTGCATTTCTGAATTGTCCATACATGTTAGCATTCATGGTTCTGGTGAACTCCATGCCCAAGAGGGTTAAGGCAGTGCTGGAAAATAATGGTGGCCACACAAAATATGGACACTTTTGGCCCAATTTAGACATTTTCACTTGGGGGTGTACTCACTTTTGTTGCATGGCTGTATGAGTTATTTTGACGGGACAGCAAATGTACACTGTTACGCAAACTGTACACTCATTACTTTACATTGTAGCAAAGTGTCATTTCTTCAGTGTTGTCACATGAAAAGATATCATCAAATATTTACAAAAACGTGAGGGGTGTACTCTCTTTTGTGAGATAATGTGTGTATGTATGTGTATGTGTGCACACACACATGTTGTCCCTCACATATAATCGCTCAACCAAGATATATTTAGTGTCAGAAGCCTGCTTCTTTAATTTTTCTCTGGTGCTCTGGCGCCATCATTGACTAATTAAATTACTGCTGTCCATGTAAACGTATTGACCTTACTTTGAATAAAACAATATTTTGTGATTAAGGTGTTTACATGGGTTGCTTTTAGAATATTCCTTTCATGTACCCTTTTACACGTTATAGAACAAAGTTCGATTAACGGCACACCTCATTACGTCGCCACGCCACGCCGTTCAACGTTCCCTCCAGAATTTCACGCATCAACGTCCAGTTCGTCTTCGTTATGGTACTGTGTACAGTTTTGGGTGTTTTTATTTTAAAAACGGTTAATTATTAACGTTTTAATTATTAAGCGGTTAATTATTTGTCATGCTATACATGCAAATAGATCACTGCTTGAAACCAGTAGTAGTCGAGATACATGTATTTTGTCTACTACAGGCCTATAGTAGGCAAGTACATGGTTTGGGGCATAGCCATGCGCTCTTGTTTGCCGTAAAACGGTTGAGCACTGCCGTGTGTGATCGTGTCCTGTCGCAAAATGCGGTGAAAACTCTCACACGACGTTAATAGTGTGATTAAGGTGTTTACATGTCTGCAATACACATAGATAAAGCGACTAAAACACGAGTACTCCACACATCTTACTTTGATTAGTGTTTACTTCGAGTATGACCTTAATCTGATTAAGGTCATTATAAATGGCTGTTTACATGCTAGTTTCTTAAAGAGTATTGTCTTAATCGGGTTAATATTGGGTTACTGTTGTCCATGTAAACGCACTGATAGTTAACACATTAGCCTTGTGTAATGTACTTTTATATGGCTCTTTCAGATTGATCTAGCATTTAACCTTGTAATAGCCTTCACACATGCATGTACTGATGTATGTTTGAGTTCATGTTTTCTTGCACTGGTGATCACACCATTTCCTCAGGTATAATGGCTACTTTTTGCACTTTCTTTCACCAAACACTGTTCCCCGGAACCCTCTCCCACTGTGAACTTCAGAAAAAGTGTGTTATTTTGTGTCGTTTTACTTTTTGATTAGGTTTACAGCCTGGCCAACACCACTCCGTGCCAGTCTTCTGCCTCTAGCATTGAAGGATTTGGAGTGCTGCCTGCTCATATATTTGGCTTTGAGGCATTAGAGACGATGAGGAAGGCTTAAGGACTTGTTTCATTGCTCGTCCAAGTGAACACGGGTGTTATTTATATATCCCTTCCTTTCTTCTCAGGTGTGGTCCATTCCTCAGGCTCCTTTGACCAAACTGCTGTCAATAATTCACCTTAAGTTATTCATTTGCAAGGCTGTTTTCATTGTGTGTGAAAGAGAGATGCTGAGAAAAAGAGAAGAGAGAGAGAGAGAGATGGAGAGAAACTTAGGGACAGAGGAAGAAACTAAAAACTAAGAATGAGGGAAACTAGTGGATAGGGTTGAGTAATGAATTCATCTAAAACACGTGTAATGTTATTAGTTATCTGGTTTCTGGTTTCACCACCAGGGGGGTAGGAGAGAGAGAGAGAGAGAGAGAGAGAGAGAGATGTTGAGCTTGGCTGAGGTGAGAGTGTCTCTTGTGGTTAACTGTGATGTCATCTGACTGCGTGCGTGCGCTGTTACTGCTCAATGTTACACTTCACTGGAACTGTTTCTGGAATATTTCTGTACAATTCTCTTTTGTTAACATGAATGTTTTGCGCGTTCATATTCAGAAGTGTGAATATAGTACAAAATAAACATCTACAAATGAAATGTGGAACTGTAGACACTATTTGCACTAACCTGTCCATCGTACCCCAGCATAGTGACGTCCGTCGAAATTCCACTATTGGCCCTTCTCTATCATGGCCCCATATTAATAATCTCTATCTCTGAATTGGCTACATCACTCTCTTCTCCCCACTAATAGCCGGTGTGTGGTGGGCGTTCTGGTGCACTATTGCACTATAACCCCCCCCATTACTATGTAAAACGCTTCGAGTGTTTAGAAAAGTGCTATATAAATGTAACTAAATAAAAATAAATAAGAAAAACAAATCATAAAGCACAGAACAGAATTCTGCCACAAGAGCATTAGTGAGGTTGGGTGAGGAGCCTGGTGCACAGTCATCCCAAAGGTGCTCAATGGGGTTGAGGACAGGGCTTTGGCCACTCAAGTTCTTCCACTGCAACCTTGGCAAGCCGTGTCTTCCTGGACCTCGCTTTGTGCACAGAGGCATTGTCATGCAGGAACAGGTTTTTGGCCTGTTGATTCCAGTGAAGGGAAATTGTACAATTGTGTGCTTCCAACTTTGTGGCAACAGTTTGAGGAAGATCCACATATGGATGGTCAGGTGTCCACAAACATTTGGCTATATAGTATATAATATGGACTTAACTTTGGTATCTTGACGACATTTCACCACTTTCACTCCATTAGTGCGTATCCAACATGTGCAGTGTGAATTCAGTGTTACCCAAGGCGTACCTTTTGCAGTAGATTGGGGGTTTTCAAGAGTGCAACATGCAACACCGATGAATGAAAGATATTGAAGTGTTTTTATTTTTATTTTTTTTATTTTTATTTATTTATCTTGTCACAGCTCCATGATCCCTAGTTTGAGGTTAGTTCAGGTTATTGTCTGTGTGATATTACACATGTTCTCCTTGTGCCTCCCTAGAGGGAGGACTGACTATGCTAAATTACCCCAGATGGATGTGAGTGTGTGTGTGTGTGTGTGTGTGTGTGTGTGTGTGTGTGTGTGTGTGTGTGTGTGTGTGTGTGTGTGTGTGAGTGATTGATTGCGTGAATACACGCACGCGTGAGTAATACCTGATTTCCCCCGATGCCTGTATCTTTTGATATGGAGTTACTGCTTAGGTTGTAAGTAGCTGGTAATAACATCAATAAGTGGGTATTGACATCAAGTTTCTTATGACGCTGTAATTCCAAAAGCTTACTTTCCACACCCGGGCACGCTGGAGGAACATTAAACGCTACGTACGCTAATAAGAACAATACTTGTGAGAACAATACAACAATATTTGTGTGTAATTTTCATGTACTTTACAATACTACTGCTTACATCACGTGGCACTTTTTTTGTTTGTTTCTTTTTGTATGGATTAGAATTCTTGAGCAAGGGTTTTTTAAAACTTTTTGGTACATAGCGACCCCTTTAACTGTAAAATAAACTTCATGGACCTGCTCAGTATGAATTATTTCATGAATGTTAATTTAAGTATGTGCAATAATATTCGAGCTATAGAGGGTTCTATTCTTAAACGTACATTATAGGCAGGCTTATTTTTCAGTTATTCAGGTTTGTATCAAACCCATTCGGCTTCAAGTGATCAGTCAGACAGGCCTAATGACTATAACAATAATTTCCACTGCTGTTACAGCAGCAACACCACAGACCCCTGGCTATGCTTGCGAATCAGAGCTCAATTTGAGAACCAGTTAAATTACTGTCTAGTAGCTACGTCGAAGTGTTCTGTTACAGTTTGGGATTTGAGAGATGGGTCAGGGTTTTATTTAGTCTCGGGTGTGCCTATGCTCTGGTGATTTCAGCTCTATGGACATGGTGTTACGTGAGTGTGCATGTGTGTGTTCTGCGTACGAGGGACAAGAGTAAGCACCTGTAATGGCATTCTGGGATATGCTGACACATACACACACATGGTTACAATGACGTTTCCATTCTGAAGTCTTCTGAATAAATGTTTCTGTGGAAACCAGTGTCGCATAGCAACCAGGCCTCCAATGGCGGTGTGTCGGTGGCTCAGGGCCAGTGGCTGTGGAATGCTGTGTGTGTGAGAGAGAGAAACACAGTCACTCGCTGACCCATAAAGCTCAGAATACTCTGTGTCCACTCGCCCTTGGTACATTCCAACAGCATTTAGGGAAATAATGAAAGTCATGTTTGGGGTGTGTGTGTGTGTGCATGTGCAGGTGGTTGGTCAGTGTGTGTTAGAGGCTGTGATTTGGGTTATGCTGGAGGATTATGTGTCTCAGGCAGGTATTCCCTTGACACACACACACACACACGCACACACAGGTGTGGCTATTGCGTGCCATTTGTTCCAAACAGCACACTAAATACTATACCTAAATAGTAATGACACCAGTGGTTTACTGACACATGGTTTAGTAGGCTAGTATGCCGTTTGGGATACAGACCGAGTATTCCTTACTCTGAGGATATAATTATCTACCCACGTTTCCTCAGTATTACAGAAGCATTAAGAGTACTCTAAATGTACTCTTTTTAGTTATTTGCCAATTCTCACTTACTAGCTAGCTATTGATCTGCATCTGACTTACCTCAGAAGCAGGGAATCGGAACTCGGACCATGGTTGCCTCCATGTTTGTGTTTTGTTAGCAACACGCTAGCCACCTAACTGTCCTGAATGCTGTTTATTTTCCTGATCAAAACAACGTCCGGTATAGTCGATGTTATAACTATAACGAGCTAATGTTTAATATGTTGCTTGATTTAAAAAAAACAAAAACAAAAAAACAAACTTACTCTATATATGCAACTTAACACATTTAAAGGAGTTTTAAGAGGTGCTTTATTTACTGTTGATGCTGTGAGCAGCCATGTTGATATGACGACACTTGTCATCAAGACTCAAACTCGCAATCTCCAGACAATAGAGGATAAGAGAGAGAATAAATTAACTGGATTGTGCATAGCAACTGTCACATGACTGGGTGGAAAGCGAAAGAGAAAAACCTCTTGTTTGCTCCACTGTAATTTCACAGTGCGCTGATTGTGTGTGTGTTTTGTAACTAAGATTACACACCTCCGGGACCTGCATATGTCTAGAACTAGCCTACTTAGCTAAAATACAGCATAGCGAGAAGAAAAAAAAAAAACCTCTGGTCACTTCTAATCTGTGTATTTTTTAGTTTTTTTCTTGTTGTTCCCAACATTAGGCATGAGTCGGATATTGTGAACACACTAGCCCAAACACAAAGCAATAAATATGCACACCAAGGCTGTTCAGGTGCGCCAAATGACTCAAATGTGTGATATAACCATGTTTGAAATAAAGGAATGCAGAGGAATCACCTCCTGTTAGTCACTAGCCTAATATTGTTCTAGAGTTCTCCAGCTCAGCAACTAATCTCACAACAAGGATAAATAGCCTGACTATCATCGGTTATTCACTAGCTTCTCACTAAATTAGAGAACAAAGAAATCTCTTATCTGTTCACCAAGAACAATCTCAAACTGCATCAATTCTTAATCCTCTTTCCTCATGTTATCACACTCTGACTACTGTTTGCTTGCTCTCTCTCACATTCTCTCCTGATTGGCTGCCGGCTCCCATCCGTCACTGCGTATTTGGACTTCTTTCCTGCCTGATCTCAAGGAGTGATGCGTTTGATGTGTCTGAGCTAGCGTATGACATGAGATCTAAAATCCTTGCTCTCTGTCTTGTCTCTTACTCTCTGACTACCATTCGCTTACTCTCTCTCTCTCTCTCTCTCACTCTCTCCTGATTGGCTGCCTGCTCCGGTCCGTCACTTTATTGTCGGTCTTCTTTTGTGCCTGATGTTGAGAAGTGATTCGTTTGATATATCAGATCCGGCATATGACGTGTGTACACATGTGAGATTACTGGCAGTTCTGACCCAACACCGGGCGGCTGTGGCGCAGTTGGTAGAGCAGGTTGTCCACTAATCGTAGGTTCGGTTGGCGGTTCGATTCCCGGCCCGGGTGACTCCACATGCCGAAGTGTCCTTGGGCAAGACACTGAACCCCAAGTTGCTCCCGATGGCAAGCTAGCACCTTGCATGGCAGCTCTGCTACCATTGGTGTGTGAGTGTGTGTGTGTGTGTGAATGGGTGAATGAGACACAGTGTAAAGCGCTTTGGATAAAAGCGCTATATAAGTGCACATTTACCATTTACCATTTACATTTACCCTGACAAAATGCAACATAAAAAATATAGGGATTTTTAAAAAATCCCTTCAGTTTCTGGTATGTTCAGTGGAGTGACTTGTAAGTGTGGAGATGATGAGTGTTATACAAATTACAGAACGATGTCGGTGTCGTATCATATATTGCCTAGAAACTGAATCCAGGACTGAATTAGTCCATCATTGCTTCAGAGTGGCCATTTTCAGTAGTGTTTACCATTTCATCTCGAACCGGAGTGATGTAAAATTTGCCTGAGTAAAGCACAGGCATCCAGGAACGCAGATTTATTGGCACCGGCAAAAGTCACACTCAATAAATATTGATAATGTGTCTTAACAAGTTCTAATAGAACAGGGCTTGAATAAAGCCCAGTGTTTGCTGTCTACACACCAAACACTGCAGAATGCTACGAGGCTCTAATGACTCCTATAAGGTGTTATGATTTCTGTAATAATCTGAGATAAAACGTTCTCGTCTGGTCAGCAGTTAAATAATTAGATTGTTTTCCCCTATGAAACAGTATTTTTTATGTTCTTAACAGGTCATATGCATATCTTAATAAAAAATCACATTAGACCATTCATGATTAGATTTATTTCTTGATTAGATTATTTAAGGAGCTGATACCAATACGAATGCTTATTCATTTCATTCTAGAAAACGATAATGGTGTAGCGCGTACGAATATAAAGTGGATTTATACCTGGAGCTGTTATTATAATAGCCATTTTAATCAGCTTGCATTATCATGCTCCATTTAATATGATTATGATTAATTCTGCGTTTAATATGGATTCATGAAGTGTTTTATGACATGCGCTGGACAACTAAATACAGTGAGGGGGAGCAAAAAAAAAACTGTTTCCCAAGCAAAAGGCTTGCAAAGTCACAAGTCAAAGTTGGTCAAAAGCAGTAGGTAATTTGTTCTGGAAGATTCTCAAGGAGTGAAGGAGGAAGAAAAACACTAACATAGCAGATCCGAATGGAAATAAATTGACTGGGTAGCCTCTGCACACGCCGGATCCATGTAAATCTAATCCCAGTCAAATAGTGCTTTAGACAACTGTAACTTCTTCACGATTCAGACCAGGAGCCTCGTGTGTGTGTGTGTGTGTGTGTGTGTGTGTGTGTGTGTGTGTGTGTGTGTAACAGAAAGTATTTTATGTTACTTTATAATACTGACTGTTTTTTTGTCTGGATTTTACTGTTTCTGGTGCTTATTACTTATATTATATTTATAGTTCCAGAAATTGATACACTGATCATATATTGGTGGCCCTTTTGAATTAAACTCCATAAATAAAAAAAAAACAAAAAAAAAGCTTAGTTTGAGTTAATTAGAGGTAATTTCACTACCAAGCCGTATGTTTTTTTTTCTTTCTCTCTCCTTGTGCACCGTTGCTTCACTTGTTTCACTGACTTAACTGCTACAACTTGTTTTGAATAAAATAATATTTTTAATATAATAAGTGTTTTTTTTTTTTTTGTTTTTTTTTGTGTGTGTGTTTGTGTGTGTGTGTTTATTTTTTTTTTTTTTTTTTTTTTTTTTTTTTTTTTCTTTTTGTTTTGTGTTTTTTTTTTTTTTTTTTTTTTTTTGTGTTGGGGGTGTGTGTGTGTGTGTGTGTGTGTGTGTGTGTGTGTGTGTGTGTGTGAGGGGGGACAGAAGGAGGGAGGGAGCGTGCTACTATTAGTTAGAGTGATTCCGTGTGTTCCACAAGTGAGATTGGAAAAAGATGAAGAAGGCAAAGTGACGTGAGTGCATTTCCTCTGTCCTCCACCCAGAGCCTAAAAATAAACGAGTGGTTCTCACAACGAGAGCGAGAGATGGTGGGAGAGATGGTGGGAGAGATGGTGGGAGACAGTGGGAGAGAGAGAGATGACAATTAAGTATACAGCAGCTATTAATTTCACGGCTGCTCTGGGATGGATAAGTATTATTACACATCGAAATTGTTCACTAACAACAAAAAAAAAAAAAATTTTGAAAATTTAGAAAATAAATAATTTAAATAAATTAAAAATAAAAAAAATAAAAAAAATTTTTATATAAAAAAAAAAAAAAATAAATTTATTTGACATTATTAGAAAAGGGCCCATTAATGAAGTTGATCTACTTGAACAAAACCACAAGGAAAATGAGCTTTCTCAATCATTGATTCAACAGGAATATCAATTCTCCCTGTGCTTTGGGGGTTTCCTCCTTATACTCCGTTTTCCTTCCCCAGGTCAAAGACATGCAATGTAGGCTAATTAGCATCTCTAAATTGTCCAAAGTGTGTGAATGTGTGCGCGATTGTGCCCTCCGATGGGTTGGCACCCCGTCCAGGGTGTCCCCCACTTTTGCCCTGAGAAAATAGATGGATGGATGGATGGTTACCTGCTTTAGGATGAAAAGGACTGTGTTTATCTTTGAACTGGCTTGTGAATTCATGCCATCACCTGCCAGGTACATACATATGGTGAGTGTTTATTTTACGTCTTCCACGCAGAGCTTGAAATAACTGGGCTGCCAAACATTCAGAACAGACATCTAGTTGGGTCCAAAAGACTGTGTCTGTGTTTTTTCATCACACGGACACAAGCTGTTACTCATCTAATAGTTATTATTTAACATGACAAAACTGGCATCCGCCCCAACGCCATAGAGAGTAACCGTATCGAGTTAGTGTTCTTACTGCAATCTCAGCCCTTTTGAGAAATGACGTATAGAATCTATTCAAGCCAACATCTCAGTAGTTATTTTCACGAATGTGTAATTACAGAATAGAGTGGTGTATAATATACAGCTAGAGATCATAAATGTTTAGCGTCCATGTGCTCCTGCAGGCTTATACAAACTACTATACTCAGCAATAAAAGAAACATCCTCTCACATTCAACTGCTTTTATTTCAAGCAAATTTCTAAAAGTAAATATTTGTGTTACCTTGAAAACTTTCTCCAAATGAGGCATGAACTGAACAAGTTTCACAGGCATTGGAGGAACAGAAATGGAATAATGAGTCCCCGAGCAAAGGGGGGGGGTCAATACTAAAAGTAACAGTCAGTATATGGTGGTCACCAGCTGCTCTAAGCACTTCAGTGCATCTCATCCTCAGTTCTTGCTGTGAGATGTTACTCCACTCTTCCACCATGGCATTTGCAAGTTCTCGATCACATCTGGGGGGGGATGACACATGTTTACATGTAATTTTCCACTTCAAGGACGATCAGCTGTCCTTCCTGTCTCCCTGTAGCACTGTCTTAGGTAACTTACATTGCAGACATTGCAGTTTATTGCTCTGGACACATCGGCAGTCCTCATGTCTCCCTGCAGCAGGACTATGGCATGTTCACGCAGGTGAGCAGGAATCCTAGGAATCTTTCTTCTGGTGTTTTGCAGAGTCAGTAGAAAGGTCTCTTTAGTGTCCTAACTTATTGTAACTGTGACCTTAATTATCTTCCGCCTGTAAACTGTTCGTGTCTTAAGGACTGTTGCAGGTGCATGTGCAATAATTGTTTATAGTTCATTGAACAAGCATGAAAAACATTGTTTAAACTCTTTCCTTTAAAGATCTGTAAAGCTTATTTGGATTTTACAAAATTATCTTTAAAATTCATTCTCCTGAAAAAGGGACGTTTCTTTTTGTGCTGAATATAGATCGCCAGGTAGCAAACAGACTAACAGCACTACACTCTCTCTCCGTCTCTCTGACCGCATTATTATTTATGATTATCTATCCATCCATCCATCCATTTTCCATACCTACTTACATATATTGGGGGAAAGGGGGGCGCCCAACAGAAACCCAGGCCAAACCCATACATTGTTGCGGGGAGGCCGGGGCCCCCCCCCCCCACTCCCGGTGACACCCTAGACAAGGGACACCCTACACAGGGATACACACACACATCCACCCCCATTCCCACACTACGGACAATTTGGGAATGCCAATCAGCATAGAGCGCATGTCTTTGGGCTGGCGGAGGAAACCCCTGAAGCATTGAGAGAATATGCAAACTCCATGCACACAAGGCGGAATCGAACCCCCAACCCCAGAGGTGTGAGAGAAATTATTATTATTATTATTATTATTATTATTAATAATAATAATAATAATAATATAATACACATTTTACCTAACCCCTTTCCTTTCTTTTCTTTTCTTTCTTTTTCAGTTAAAGATAACTTTACAGTCTCTCTCTCTCTCTCTCTCTCTCTCTCTCCCTCTCTCTCTCTGTCCCCCCGCCCCACCCTCTCTCACTTTCTCTCTTTCTCTCTCACTCTCTAACTATGTTACTTTCTCTCTAGTTCTTGTTTTCAATTCCCTTCAGTTCGGTGCAGATTTACACACATTTGTTTTCCTTTAACGTCTCTCTGTTTTTTGCCCTCTCTACCCCCTTTTTTCTTTCCCTTTCTCCACGATCCTTCTTCTCTATCTCTTACACCCCCCATTCTCCCTCCCTTTCTCTCCTTGCTCTCATTTTCTTCTTCTCTCTCTCTCTCTCTCTCTCTCTCTCTCTCTCTCACACACACTGACAATAAGCCCATTCAGCAGGCTGATACAGTGCAGATTTGGGTTTCTCCTCCCTCATATGGCGTTCACTACTTCTGAGCACACAGTGGGCATACAAGTCATTCTCTCACACTCACTCTTTCTTACACGCACACACATGTGGTAGTTTATCAAGAGTTATAGCCCGCAAACCAACCCCTACCCCCCAGCCTTGTATGTCCCTGCAACATTGCCCTGTGTAGTTCCCGCAGAACAGGAGAGTAAGTTAACGTGAGTGGCTCCCCCTGCTGACCAGAGGAACCTTGTTGCTGTCTCTCAGAGATTCAGTGTTCGTTTACAGCCAGCGTTTAGAGTACCGTGACCAGCACACACTCAGATTCTGAGACACACACACACACACACACACACACACATACATATATATATATATATACATATATATATATATATATATATATATATATATATATATATATGTATATATATGTGTGTGTGTGTGTGTGTGTGTGTATGATAACACACAGATAATTTTAGAAAGAAAAGCACAGAGAGAGATAAAGACATAGGGAGGCGTTGGAGATGGAAAAAGTGGTGCTAAATGTAGACAAAGAGAACCCAATTAAACAAAATATTCTACTTGGGCATTTACTTATTGAGGAAAATGATCTTGTATTAAATATCACGGTTCTCTTTATCTACTGTTAGGGCTTGTGTGAAAATCTGTTTTCTGCAGTTATATAGAAAATTCTAAAGAGTTCATAAACTTTGAAGCACCACTGTAGATATGAAGAAAGCGAATTAGAGAAAGATTAGGGTAAATGGAGAGAAATGAGAGATGACCGAGAGAGAGAGAGAGAGAGAGAGAGAGAGGGACTTGACTGCATCTGAGCAGAGAATGGACACGCTGCTGTGTGTGTGTGTGTGTGTGTGTGTGTGTGTGTGTGTGTGTGTGTGTGTGTGTGTGTGTGTGTGTGTGGTTTCGAAACTGCAGCTGTACACTTCTCTGCCATGTTGTGATTTAACTTGATAATGAAACCGGCTACGTGCCGCCATGCACTCAATCACACACACACACACACACACACACACACACACACACACACACACACACACACACACGTGCGCACTACACTCACGCACTGCACTGCAGTCATGTCTGCCCCTAACAGGTGTGTAAACCCGTACCTATCAGCCGCTTGTCTGTCACTCATGTCTTTCTGTTTCATGTGAGTGCAGCATGGATCTTTCATTCAGCCCTCGCTCCTGCACTCGTCCGTCAGTGCTCAGCTTTTCCATTCCACGTCCTGTTTTGACAGTTATAGACACACAACCTGCCCAAGAACTTGCAACAGAACTTTACAGACCTCTCTTCTCTCATGTCAGTCCAAACACAGCTTGAGCTTACTTACTTTATTAATAACGCTTATGATACTGTTCATTTTTATGCATTTGATCCGTCGAGACCTGTTTAGTGTAGTGTAAGTGAAAGATGATTATGGTTTCCAGGTTAGCATGTCTACACACTCACCTCAAAAGATATTCTGCTCAGTAATGACAAGCGATTTATTGTAATAACAGAATAAATGTAACATTTAAAAAAGACTTTTAAACCGGTGCTGTATTATCATATGAATCAGTTCTAATGTACAATTCATTCTTCAGACATGGGGCAACAAATGGGAAAAACCTTGTCTGCCTTTTACCAGTCTTTGTTTGTCAGTCAAAGGTGCATTGGGTTAACGTTTTTAGGTGGTTTTGACATTTGAATGATTCCCGCCCCTGTTCACAAAGCTCCACCCCCAGGATCTACAGTGACCCGCTGAGTATAGTGTCTATAAAATGACTAACAGCTGGAGGTGCAGCCAAACACAAACGCGCATTCCTCACTGGAAGTCAGTTCTCCAAATAGGTTTTCTCAGCAACTTATTACACTTTTGGTGTATGAGAGGAGTGGAACTTATCGTGGCCTTCTGCTATTGTAGCGCATCTGCCTCAAGGTTTGAAGCATTGTGCTTCCTGAGATGCTTTTCAGCTCACCACAGTTATAAAGCGTGTTTATTTAAATTCCTGTCAGTTTGGCCATTTCCCCCAGACCTCTCTCAATCAATCAAAAATGCATTTCCACCCCCAGAACTGATACCAACTGGATAATTTTTTTGTTTTTAGCACCACTCAAACCAGCCTGTATGGCACCAGCATAAATGGCATGGTAAAGTCATTGAGATCATATTTCCCCCTGTTCTGATGTTTGAGTTGAACATTAACTGAAGATCTTCACCAGTATCTACATGATTTTATACATTGCGCTGCTGCCTTTTGATTGGTTGATTTGATAATTGTATGAATGTGCAGGTGTGGAGGGTTAGTGTTTATGCTGTTTGTACAGAAGAGTGAGAAAAGCAACATTTTGGACTTGGTCCTTTAGAGAGTTACACCAAAGCTTGAAAAACGCTGAATCTACATGCCTGGTGGCATCCAGTCCCCGCCAGTGGGAAGGTTTTACATCGACAATTTGTTTAAGAAGGAGTTAAGAAGACATATTGTTCTGGATGTTTTCTTTTCCCTCTGTCAGTCAGGTCTGTCTCATTTTCTGTCTCTGTCTTGGTCTCTATTTCTGCGAACATTTTTAAACAGCAGGGAGGGACAGGAAGTGTAAGATGAAATGATATGACCAAAGAGAAAAATGCACTACGGCTCTTTGCTTTTGTTTTGTTTTTAATCTCTTGTGGCGTTGCGAGGCGTTGAGTCTTTTTTATAGATAATAACCGTAAAAAGAAAACCGCACAGAGCACACTGTCGTCTTTTTTCTTCTTCTTCTTCTTCTTCTTTTTTTAAACAAAAATAATAAACTGTGTTTTCAGGTTTAATATTAAAATTTTTTCCCTTCTGGCCTCTTAAATCTTAGGCAGACAGCTGCATGCACTGTGCCCTCCAAAGAACACTTCCCAGGCTATGACCTCCCCATGATTTATTGCTCCCAGCAGACTCTGCCTGGAAACATTGGTCCATTCCAGCTAGAGGAAGAACAGAGAAATGAAATCAGAGGCAGACTCGTTGGGGAGAGATGATTGGAATAAAGTTCAGTTACTTTAAACTAGCCATGTGCTGTCCAGTCATCAGGTTATCTTTAACATGGAAAGTATTGTCATATCCGCTGTTACAGGGCGCAGGTGGTAGAGCGGGTTGTCCACTAATCGTAGGGTTGGTGGTTCAATTCCCTGGCCGGGTGACTCCACATACCGATGTGTTCTTGTGCAGTACACTAAACCCCAAGTTGCACCCGATGGCAAGTTAGCGCCTTGCATGGCAGCTCTGCTACCATTGGTGTGTGAGTGTGTGTGTAAATTCTTTGATTTTCCAGCATCTTCTGCATATTTGACACCTTTCCAACAGCGGTTATACGATGTTTAGATCCATCTTTTCATATTTAGGACAACTTGGAGACTACTATTACAAAAGCTGTTATAGGATATTAATTAACAATGGAGCAGTGTGATGCATTACCAGACCAAAGTTGCTCGTTATTTTGCAATAACAGAATGTAACACCGTGTTTTATTCCTGTTGTACAACAGCACAAGGGCAAGTGTGTAAATACAGATTTAACTGTAAATTCAGATACAGATCGTGTCATTGTGTTACACACCTTATATGATGTCTTTCCCTTGGACCTTTCCATATAGTAACACATTAACTCACATTTATTCGCTTCATTTTTGAGCAGAACAAGTCTAAAAATGTCATATCGTATTTTTCTTTGTCATGTAATCGTGAACCCTGGCGAAAGATCAGACAATCAGACAAGCAACGTCCAGTATAAGAGAAGCTCCCATTCCTATTTCCTCCAACGATGTAAAGTTCTCAGGGTCTAATCCGAAGGTCTAATCCGAATAGAGCCTTAGGTCATCCTTAATACAACCATGCCTTAGTTTTAGGATTGTAACACTGAGTTTAGTAGTGTAGCCTCGGCTGCCGAGGTGTGAACAATTCAAGCAAGTTTTTGTCTTGCTGTTTTTGCGTGTATTTGGGCGATGAGAAGCAAAAACATTCGTCTGGATATTGCACAGCCGACCATTTTCGTTTCTCCTTCATCTGCTTTTACGTTCTCATATGGGGAATAAACGCTTGGGTCTTCACTGCAGAAGTGTGAAACATCACGATGGTTCCACATTGAATCCATGGATTTGTGCGGCGGATCAATTAGAAGCCACATGTTTACATCTGTCTCATGCCAACCTCTCTTTTGGCACTCGTTTAGAAAGAGACATAACATTCCAGAGTGAGCTCACAGCCCATGATTCGGAAGGCTTGGCGGAATTGGCCGGGCCAAAACGCCGTTTCGTGGAGAAGAGATGAGAGTGAGCAAGGAGAGAGAGGAATGCTAAAGGCTTTCAGATAATAATC
Organism: Ameiurus melas; assembly: GCA_012411365.1. NCBI lineage: Eukaryota > Metazoa > Chordata > Actinopteri > Siluriformes > Ictaluridae > Ameiurus > Ameiurus melas. The sequence goes on along the minus strand of CM022777.1, from coordinate 11,771,311 downwards.
CTCCTCTCCGCTTTGATCAAATGCTGTGCTCTTATCGCGTTTAGGGCCTTTTTCCAATGAATGCTCAAAAGGAGGGTCTCTTGATAAAAACCAAATAGCTATCCTTCAGAACGTGTGTCTTCGCTATGCTACCCTTTATAGCTCTCGCCATTACAGATTCAATTCTCAAGCGAAACCCATGAAGATTACCGGGACCATCATCATGTCATTCAGCTATGTCATCATTGTTAGGTGGTGTGATCTGCTTTCAGCTGGTGTGTAAAGGTGAAAACGGAAAGGTGCACATAAACACTGATGGATATTATCATCACACAAGGATGTCAGCACTCATTCAAAATATTTAATGTCTGTGTTCTATACTGCCAAGTTTGAAACCGTATTTCCAGAAATTGTTGTTCCAAATTGTTCTTTTTTTTTTTTTTTTAACTCATGAAAGTAAACAGCTGTTAAATGTAAAGTTTTCCATTTATTATTTTTGAGTAGACCATCTTAAAAAGGTTTCATTTATAAGTATTGTTAGGTCTAGCTGAAGACCGACAACAAAACAAAACAAAACAAAAAAGTCAAGTGCCTTAGTGCACAAATTAGTGTGGTCTAACACGAACAAGCAGTGTGGGTCAGTGTTCAGAAATTGAATATGCGTATAAAGCACTTTTGAATTATTGAGTTCATTCATTTATCTTCGGTAACTTGATCCTGGTGAGGATCGTGGTGGATCTGGGGTCTGTACCAGGAACACTTGGTGTGAGACGGAAACACATCATTGGTGGGATGCCAGTCCAATGCCAGAGTTATAAAGTTCTATCTAAAAATTGGTCACTTTCAGAGCCAGTTTGGCATAAAACGTCATGCATATAGAACAGTGGCTTGGGTTTTTGCCAGCAGAGTTAAATAGAACCTCTTAATTCCACTGTCTCTGGACATATAGTGTCTTTTTTTATTATTATTACATATATATATATAAGCGGTTAGAGTGTGAGGTCTTTTGTGTGAAGTATTGTTTGGAAAATAGCATTGTTGCCTCAAGTGACTGCTCGTTCATGTGTGTGAGCTGCAGGTTTGTGTCTGTTTAAGGTTTGCTCTGAGAGGGTTGAGAAAAATCATTGATAAAGAGCATCATTCACATCTTCGGCAACATGCTTTGGTTCTAAGCCTGCTGCCGCTATGGCAACCGGGATGAAAGGTGTATTTGCAGCTCATCATGACCTTTTCAGAAAAGGTTTTCTGATATCACACACACACACACACACACACACTGAGGTTGGACTGGAGAGCATTTCAGATGTTTTAAGGTTGAATATTCTGAGGATTGATGTAATCGAAAGGGCATTATCAGTCCAAAGCACACAGTCATGGTGAAACTGGAACACTGTCGTCGTTTTGAGAATTGTTTTCATCATCGTTCATCACATCCTGCCTTTATTTATGTGCCTATATAGTACTAATCATCTTTCAATGTAAAGTGGGCGAGGCTAATCTTGGGCAAAGCCTGCATTACCTTTACACTCGCTCATCATAAGTGTGATCAGTTGTTCCTCCCACATGATTTTCAACAAAGCTATGTGCTGTCACTTGAATATTTTATCATTAATTTTATTATTTTCCAGGTTGAATAATCCCGATTCCATGCGTACTGTTCTGTCAGGCTGTCAGTTAAACTTGCTCAGTTGAATATTAAGACTTTATGATGTTCCCTGTCCCCATCAGCTCCATCCTGTGCTCTTGACACCAGATAACTCTCAACACCTGTGCCCTCAAATACCATTTCCTACTTTGTGTAAGAAATAAAACACTTGGGGGCATGTTTTTATATTTATATTTATATATTATATATCGTAATTTCCGGACTATAAGCCGCTACTTTTTTCACACGCTTTGAACACTGCGGCTTAAACAATGATGCGGCTAATTGATGGATTTTTACGGGCTAACAAGTTTCATGCCGCCAAAACATTTAGCCTCGTCACATCGGACCAATGAAATTACCCAACAGGTCACAGTGGACCAATGAAATTGTTTGAATTATATCTAACGCGCTCACACTACATTCTTCAGATCAGTCGTTTTGCGCTTCATGCACACCCCCTCATCAGGGAAAACACACGAAGAAATGCATATTGGTTGACGTCATGTCTCCGCCTCGTCTTGTCATGCGTTGTCGAGTCACATGTGTTTTGGTATTGCCCGCTGCTGTTAGCAGTTTGGCTGGTGTGTATATATACCGGGAGCCATGACACACACAACACGGGTAATTAGATATAGAGTTAGAATTAGATAGCGAATATAGTTAAGAGTCTTTGTTCATGCCATGTGTCTTAGTTCTTGTTCATGTTTCCTAGCCATAGTCCATGTCTGAGTTCATGTCAAGGCTAGTTAGCTTGTAGCATAGCTTGTAGCTTAGCCTGTAGCTTAGTAGCTTATAGCATAGCTTATAGCCTAGTAGCTTGTAGCATAGCTTATAGCCTAGTAGCAGATAGTATAACTTAGAGTTGTATAGACTTAGTTTAGAATATAGATGTAGAAGTGGTTTATAGAGTATAGATATAGAGTCTTTGTTCCATGTCCATGTTCATAGTCATTGTCACGTTTCAGGTCATAGTTAATGTTTAGGTTAGTTGGTTTAGTTAGCTTAGTCATTGAGTTGGTCATTTTCTTTGCGCTCAATATTAGCACCTCAATATCCGAAAATTACGATATATATATATATGTGTATATATATATATGTGTATATATATATATATATATATATGTGTATGTGTGTGTGTGTGTGTATATGTATATATATATATGTATGTGTGTGTGTGTGTGTGTATATGTATATATATATGTGTGTGTGTGTGTGTATATGTATATATATATGTATGTGTGTGTGTGTATATGTGTATATATATATATATATATATATATATGTATGTAGCATAAAAAGAATAAAGTACTATAGGATGTGCTGTTGTTGGAAAATATTCATCCTTTGGGGGTGGTACCAGTGACCTATTAACACCTCAAAGTTGAATATTTTCCAACAACAGCACATAATATAGTGCTTTATTTTACGATTTGTTAACTACGGGGAATCCATAGGGGACTATGTTTGTCAGCATCACGTCAGTTGTGCCTTTGTCAGTGGATGTTCGTGGACTTCTCTGTTGGTCTGCAACACTTACAGTGTTTTAAAATTAGTTAATACGCTTGGTAGCAATGTGTGTTGTTTGGCAACAGCCATGTAATGTGCTTGCCATGTTTCCTATTAAACTCCATCGTGATCTTGCGACAGCTTCCTGATCTTGCTATGAGAATGATTATATTATTAAGGATTATATGTTTATACTGTGTAAATATAAATCTAATTTGGTAGACATTTTGCTAAAAGTGTTAATTTCCCCTATGTATGGAGACTTTTGGGACACTCTGTATTACAACTTTTCATTTATTAAAGAACATCGCCCTTTTTTGATTATAGTTATGTTTAATATTGTGGATCACCCATGAGACAAGTTAGTTCCTGTTCTAACGTGCGTTATAGCAGTTTTAAACAGTCATGCTCTTAAAGTTAATGAGACAAGAGGAAAAAATGCAGCTTTTCATGTCACAGAGAAACCAGAAAACACAAAGTCCTGGTAGAAAACTTACTGTTACAAAATGCTGACACTGGACACCTCGTAGAAGCAATAATTTATGAGAACAAGTGCACTAATATAAACCTGTGATTTGAATTAGTCAGCATTTCTGTCCTAGCTGCTGTTTTAGAGAATTAATGAACAGCTTCTGATTTTTAGAATTTAACGAGACTGTGATATAATCACTAATGAAATGGTAAATGGTCTGATAGCGCTTTTTAACCTTAGCGGTTCTACAAAGCTTTACACTGTTTCGCATTCACCCTTTCTCACACACACACACACACACCAACGGTAGCAGAGCTGCCCATGCAAGGTGCTAACTTGTCATCGGGAGCAACTTGGGGTTCAGTGTCTTGCCCAAGGACATTTCAGCATGTGGAGTCACGTGGGCCGGGAATCAAACCACCAACCCGCTCTACCATCTGAGCCACAGCCGCCCCAATCAATATTGTTTTTATCCCTCCACATCTGAGTTGTGGAGGCATTATGTTTTCAGCTTGTCTGTCTGTCCGAGGTCCTTGTTAGCATGATCTCTCAAAAACGAGTGGTTGAACGTTAGTAGGATTTATAGAGAATTATAACTGTACCCTGCAGATGAACTGATTAAGTTTCAATAGATCCAAGCAGGGTCACGGTCAAATGTCTGAAATAGTTTTCCTTCAATAGCTGTTTGAAGTATATTTTAAGGGTATTTCTGGCATACAAATTTGTAACAAGAAGAACTAATCTTGTTGGTCGTGGAGACATTGCTATCGCCACCGTTGGCATAGATGTCGACTTGTTTGAGGCAAATGGAAAACTTCCAGGACTCCTCAGCTGAAATTGTCTGCGAAGTGAGATGCTTTTACTTTTCTGCATTCTGGTTTGGAACGAAGGATGTAAACAGCCCTTTTCTTTTTTTTTTTTTCTTTTTTTGGAGTATTTAATGTATTAGCACCCTGGTGGTAACAGGGTAATGCACTACGTTTCCTGAAATGTGTTACAAATAAGTAAGCTTGATATTACATTTTCATATCAGGATGATTATGTAACAGTTTTGTCCGAGTTTATGATATTTGCACCTCACAGTTGAAACATTTGGGAAAACAATCATTTCCGAAAGCTTTTTCCACCGTGTCAAACTTTTTGGCTTGCCCTACTGCAGAAATAATAATACTGTAAGCATCTGTCTCTTGTGTGTAATCTAGGCAAAGTAATAGCACTTTAAATACCCCAAAAACAAGGCTTTTAAATATATAACGTATTTTCGACACATGCCTAATGTGCAGTGGTGCTTACGTTCTCTCTGTGTTTTGAAGTGAGGCGTGAAAACTGCTTTTTTTTTTCTTCTTTTTCTTTTTTTTTTTTTTAAAGCGAATAACATTTTAGTGTCCTGACAATAATGCTGTGGCCAAAAATAATTACAGGCAATTTAGAGGAAAATGTTTAAAAAAGGAAGAATAGGTTCGAGAGACAGAGAGAGGGGTATGCGTATGATTTGTTGATAGTACCATGTGTAATTTGGTATTCAGCCAAGTTTCGTATAGCTAGGCATGAACACTTTGCTGTATTAATAACCTGTGTATGTTGCATTCATAGCATTCTAGGTGCTGCTGAGTCACTGCAATGTGTTCTGCTCCTGTATTCATAAGTATGTGTGGGTGCTGCTCATGAATCACAGCTCCAATGTAGCCTCCCTTTAGCACATATCATCAGGTTGCTGGAAAAACATAGAGCAAATCGCTTGATCTGACATCCATTGGTCGAGCCTGTAGTGTAATCAGAGTTCAGCTGCTCAGAGCCGCTGCTGCTGATCTGCTGCCTCTTATTACCGGCTGAGGAGAGAAGAGGAAGGCTGCATCTCTCCCTCCTTCTTTCTGTCTCACTCTACTCCTCTTTCTCTGTGACACTTGTTCTACCTGTGTGAGGGACCAAGACCACAGCCATAGAGGAGGCTCGGAAAGGCAACACACACACACTCCTTCCTTCAGATCTGGCTGAGGCTGAGGAAGCAGAACTAAAACATTGCTATACCATCGTTGGATTGCTGGTTTTTGGCGCCTCATCTTCGGGGGGGGAAAAAAAAGGGAACCTGGTGATTGGTAAGAGAGGTACCCGGGGAGCGGCTCCCTGGGATGCTGCAGATGGTCCGGACCCTTGCGCAGTTCACCATCGCCCTGGATGAGATGCAGAAGAACGGAGACAGCCCCGGCGATGATGGTGGAGGAAGCGGAGCTGGAGGGAATGCTGGCCGAGGAGGAGGATCGGTAGCAGCCGGCGAAGAGTCTGACGGGAATAACGGGGTCACGATAAGTCCCCAGAACCACACAGAGGTACAGCTAGATGCTGTTTATCACTCCATCCTGTGCAGTCAAGGCTAGTGTTTATCAGCATTGCTGACCTGTCATTGGTCACATGGTCTTACTTTTACCTTGTTTCATCTCTCGGCTGCTGTTGTGCTGTTTTTTTTACTCTTTGATAGGGATGAGCATTAGTACCGAGGAAGAAAAAAAAAATCATTGAAAGGTCAGCAGTTAAGGTTGTGAACTAGTGATCGCAAAGATGTGAGTGAAAAACGTACAAATAGTCAAATTTCTGAGCATCAGTTGGGACTTGTATCGCTCTTTCCTGACTTATTTTCTCTGTTACACGTCCTCACACTCTTAAGCTTGCGTGTGAATTCGGTGCGATTAGTCATCTATGTGTGCATGCCACCATCTTTCTAAAGCATGCACACGAGTGTGTACCTGTCAACGGGTGTTTACAACCCCACCCTACTCCGACACCCTTGTCTAAAGCCCTTTGCTCACTTGTTTGTTCCTGCATTTCCAATGTAGTGCACTTCAAATCCTAAACGCTGCTGGTTTTCTATGAAATGGTTGCGATGTGGTTCTGGTAGTTGTGATGGAAGAAATGCAATATAGCCTCTTTTTAATTTTGCAGCTTAAAATCCCAGCCCTCTCCCTGCATTCCATTCAGGAGCAGTCTTCCTAGGTAGGCATCATTTCTTGGCCAAGAAATCATTTCTTGAAATTTTTTTTTAATGTCGAGCTCAGACAAAGTAATGCCATAATTTTGCAATTCAAAATCAAGAATGACCGTTTGAAAAGCAGACAAGCTGTTGACCTGGACACTCTAAATTGACGCGGATCATATCGTAGACTGCGATAAACTTTTAAGCAAGTATTAGAATATATATATATAATCCCGCTGCCTGATTTCTTGCTGATGGGATTACTAGGTATTTAATTGGAGATTGTGGAGATTTTATAGAAGCAGGAACAGGAAGTTGAAATTGGGAACATTGTGCACGTTGGATATCTAACGTACTCCACACAGCAGCATCTGAGGAGGTGTTCTTATCACTCAAACTGATAATCTGCTCAAATGGGATTTACTCGTCAGTGTGTTGACGTAGGAAGTGGAACCAACAGAAGGGGAGATTGGATTTTGCTTTTCCTTAAGCGCTATGTGATTCTGTAGCATAGAGTCATGTTCTTTTCCCCCTACAATGCTGCTCATGTTTTCTTCCCATGCTTTAAACCTGAATATCATTTATATTATTAATTAGTTGGAGGAGGAACTTTTTAAGCATTTCTAAAGATGAGAGTCCGAGGGAGTTATTTATGTTCTTGCAGTTTTTCTTGTATTTTTTTATTTTTTTTTCATTCATTCTTGTCATTCTTTTGGTCACTCCTACTCCCTCTCTGTCCTTTCACCATGTTCTCCTCTGGAAAAAAAATGTGAAATGCGTTAAGACAGTGTCATTAACTAAACTACAGCGATGGCTCGTTTCAGTAGGATTTCAGGGAACGTCTGATAGCAACGTAGTCAGTTTATCTTAAGACCTGGCATGGTTCTGACCAGTTGTTTTTTTTCATTTGCTAGACAATGTAAGTGTCTTACAAATGAGACAAAGCTGAGGAGTTCAGGGTGAAGGGTCTTCAAGGAGGCAACACTGGAAGTCTCTCTGGAAGTCTTGGGATTTAACCTCGCGACTCACTAGCACAGAGCTGTTCACAGCCCAAGAAACTTCATGATGTTTCACTGCATAAAAGGGGGTTCCTGTAAGAGTCCTGTGGATCCAGAGTTGTGCTCATGTCTATCCTGTGTACATTATATACACGTGGTGAACTGGATTATGCTTTGTATATCAGTGCAGATGGTTTATTTTTTTTTTTTGTCAAAGAATAATGAAAAATCAAGAAAATTTTGATACCTTTCACCAAATCTGTGTTGAAATGTACTGAATACATAAAAATTTTTTTAGCTTTAGAAGCCTACACTGTCTGCCTGCAGAGATTACATTATATAAATAAGGAGCCAGTTTAATGAACGCGGCTGTAAAAACAGTCAGTCTTGCCTGAAGATGATGTTTTAATTGATAACCTGCTAGCTAAGTGTGTTTTTCTGAAGCAGTGAATGTCATACTTTGACCAGGTTTTTGGATATGTTCCATAGCGAAACGGATATAAAGCTAATAAATTCTGTTTGCTGATGGTTCCACGTGGACACATGGATACCCTAAAGCAGTGGTCACCAAGCCTCTTCCTTGAGCTGTAAATTCCTGCAGGTTTCATCTCCAACCAAAATCTAACACACCTGTTTTAACTTCTTAAGGCAAGGATTAGATGGTCAGGTGGGCGCGATTATGGTTGGAGCTATAGTCTTCGAGAAGATAGATGTCCAGGAACAGGGTTGGTGACCACTGTCCTAAAGGATGGGTTTCTTTTTGAGTCTGGTTCCTCTGAACTTTCTTCTTCATGTCATCTCATGGAGTTTTTCCTCATCACCGTTGCCTCAGGCTTGCTCATTAGGGATGTAAATCTATCTGTATTTCTGTAAAGCTGCTTAGTGACCGTGTTTACTGTTGAATCAAACTGAAGTTTGTAGACGATATGAGCTATCAAATAATTCATGGTGCACACCAATGTAAGAGAGGCCAGAGCTCAAACAAGTCAAGAGACGTCAAGACTCCTGTTCCTCAAAAGCCATGTGTGATGTTTATTATTTTTGTAGCTATTTTACTATATTTATTAGCGATATAACATGCTAATTAAATCAGTTTTTGTCTTTCAGTGGAGTCCGAAAGGAATCTTTTAAATTCAAGTCAATTCATTGACTTCTCAGCATAACCAGACTTTAAAATCTTAGAACTTATGGCTGAGATACTGTGTGCAAAAGGGACGCGTGTAGTTTCCAGAACAATTTTTATAGTTTATAATTTCCGAAGCCACCGACATGCGTTATCCAGCTCACTGAATTGTTTTATAGTGAATCAAATCCACTGGTATTGTCATTTTTTGATGGTTAAATTTGAAAACAGCGAGGAAGCCCTTTCGGTGAGGTACTACTACTAGGTGCTTTGTAATGTTTGGGTGCGCATAGGGAAAGCACAGACACTGACTGCAAGTTCATATTGATCTTATAGTCTTTTAGTTGATGGGAGGGTGAACGCCCCTGTCTCAGACCTGTATTTACTTCCAGTTTTTTTTCTCTCTCTCTTTTTATTGCCTGGAAACGATTGACCAGCCTTGTTATGATCAGTAACCGGTGTGAAAGAGCTTGAATTAAATGGCCTCCTAAAGGATGGAAATTGGTAAACATACTGCATATATTCCCTTGTTTACGGCAGTGTCTGTGTTATGTAACGTCACTGAATAACAGAAAATTGACAAACGGTTCCAGGGAAAAGGCTGTCCCTCAGTACTTTCTTTGCTCTCATAAACATCAATGGTATGGAAGAGAGGTTCTGTGACCTTGGATCGTGGGGATGAAAGGTTTTTTTGGCAGGAGGGAGCAGCAGCATGGCTCCTGCTCTTGTGTTGTATCTAGGGACACTAGTCACAGAGACGAAAGGATGGAGTGACGACAGCAGGCTGCAAGAGAGTCGAGAGGAGGAGGGGTTGGAGAGCTGCTGTCTGACCCAGGTGCTAGGCAACTAGCTTCGCATGTTCCCAAATTGCTCTCTTTTCTCTGCTGTCTGCCATCACTTTGAGAAATTGGCATGTTGATTATCAGCTCTTAAATATACTGTACTTTGTTATAATTGTCCTGCTAATTTTAGGTACAAGTGTAATAGTAAGACAATAATAACAAGAATTTGCCTGAATTTTGTCCAAGAGCAGATTCCTGTTGAGGTTTTCATGTTTTTTCTTGGTCGCTAATTAAATGACTCCGTTTTCTATAGCCACGGTCCTGGCTTCAAGCAAATTGGAGAAATGGAGTTATTTGACACCTGTTGCTGGTGATTGACGCAGCAGACGGTTTGAAAGTGTTTGTGCATGTGTGTGCACTTTATTGGAGCTGTAAAGGTTGTGAAAGTTGGCAGAAGTACTAAGCATTGCAGTATCACTCTGCATCCCCAAAACCTCCAGCAGAGCACACTTCAGAAGGAAATGAGATCTCTCCAAGGCCTTCATAAGAGAACCAGACACCAGCTTCACCATGCCAACAAAAACCCATCAAAGACAGCAGGCAAAGAGCCGCGTTCAGTGTCTTGCTGGGCTTTGCTGGATGAGTCACGGTCTGATGGGGTCAAGAGGACACGGTGCTTCTTAACACCGCCAGCTGGGCCGAGTTCTAATTTTCAAGACTAAATAATATGCCACTGGTGATTAAGAGTTTGAGGATTGGCAATTAACATTATGGGCTCCAGCAGGAGGTCTGGATCAGGGGTGCAATTAACTGGAGTGCATCCATTTAGTGGCGTTAACCTTTGACTCTGGGCAATAAGTTGCTACCGCTACCCCCCCACACCCCCCACCCCATGTTGGCTCCCATAAATTGCTGATGAGGAGTGACTCTTCTTGGTCAGTCTCTGAACAGTTTTAGTAATGGGAACCTGCACATTCATGAAGTGATCTAATCAGAATGAAGATCACTGTGACTTTGATTGTGGCACGGATGTTTGTACCAGATGGGCTAGTTTGCGTGTTTCCGAAACTCCTGACCTCCTAGGAATCTAACACACAACAGTCTCTAGAGTTTACACAGAATGGTGTGAAAAACAAATAAAACATCCCGTGAGCAGAGGTTCTGCAGGCTGAAACACCTGGTTGATGAAGGAGATCAGAGGAGAATGACCAGGGTGGTTGTAGGTGACAGGAAGTCTATAGGAACTCAAATACGGGGCGGCTGTAGTGCAGGTGGTAGAGCGGGTTGTCGTAGGGTTGGCGGTTCAATTCCCTCCCCGGGTGACTCCACATGCCGAAGTGTCCTTGGGCAAGACACTGAACCCCAAGTTGCTCCCGATGGCAAGCTAGCGCCTTGCATTGCAGCTCTGCTACCACTGGTGTGTGAGTGTGTGTGAATGGGTGAATGAGACACAGGATAAAAGCACTATATAAGTGCACATTTACCATTTACCAAATAAGCACTCTTTACAACCATGGAATGCAGAAAAGCCTCTCTGAATGCACAACACATCAATCCTTAGGTTGGATGGGTTGAAACAGTAGAGGACCACATTAGGATCCATTCCTGTCAGTCCAGAACAGGAGTCTGAGGCTATCATGGGTACAGACTCACTGAAACTGGACAGACGAAGACTGGAAAAAAGTCAAGGTGATCTTCAAATGTCGAGTTTCAGTGAGTCTGACAGGAGTGGAAGCTAATGTGAATTTTTGTCGTCGTCCACAGGAGACCAGCAGTGTCTGAAATACTTAGACAAAACAACCGGACACCAATCTTCTACCCCCCTACCGCCACCCCCGCCCTCAGACCAAAAATAAAATAAAATTGTATGTGAACATGAACTCAAGTGCCTAACTTTCATCTGCATGGTTTCATTTCATGCTCTGCTGCCACATGTTTGGATAATTGCATAAAGTGGATGGTGAGTGTATTAATAAGGCCTTATTTATGCACAAGCTGTAAGTGCCAATTGATTTCGTATTTCTTTCTTGTTGTAGCAAGTCTGTGTTAACTTAATTAGAGCCAGTGTTTTTAAGCCGTGGCCTAACACAATTATGGAGAATAAAGGCATTTTCACACCTATTAGTCCTATTAGTCCATTATTGGTCCAAATTAGAGCAAAATTGATACTTTTGGTTAATTTGCTGCAGGGCTCATTTCACACTACACATAGTTAAACCAACCAAAAAGTGAAGGAAAAAAAAAAAAAACCCTTGGCTGAGGGAAACGCTTTCATTAAAGATAAACAAACCTTTACTAAGTACAAAGGTATTGCAAAGTAAAAATCACCCGCACGTTGAGAACACAGAGTAGGCTCTCAGTAAATGACTAGATAATTATACAAATAAATAACTAAATAAATCACGTCTACTGTTTAATTTCTCTCTAATTTCTGCTGTACTATAGCTCTGTGCTTTGGAAATTGCTTTCTCTGTGCAATCGAACCACACTTCGACTGGAAGCGGACTGAGACTACATCGGTCAGGCGGACCGGTTCTTTTGTTCCACACCCCAGGGTGAATGCTGTGTTCCCACCTGCCTTAATGAAGCACACCAAAGAGGCAACACACCAGGGTTTAATTCAAACGGACTAAACTCTGCTTATGTGGAAACACCCTAATAGGATTTTTTTTTTTTGTCTGCCGTCTCTGCTGTTACTTCCGAACAGTCCTTGCCTCTCATCCTTATTCAACACTTCTCAGATCGCTGCTCAACTTGTACAGTAGTGGAAATTAAGGGTCTAGCGGTTAAGCATGGTTGTGAGTTCAAAGTCAATGACTACTTGGTAACCACCTTTGGGTCCTTGAACAACACTTTTAAGGCTCAACTGCTTAGCTTGGTGCTTGGACTGGTTGTTAAGCATTTGTTACTCATTCTGGATAAGCCTGCCAAGGGAATAAATAAAAGTGTAAATTAATCAAGGGGAAGTAAATTATTTTTTTTGGCAAGTTCTGTATTTGTGATTGCAGCTGGCAGACCATGTCAGCACTGGCATCACATCTTTCCTCTGCTTTGAGACATTACTCTGGGCCCCTTTGTTTCAGATTAGGTCTAGGACCTGAAAAAAATGACTGAATAGTATGCCACTTGGAAGTAAGGGTGTAAGCAGAGGATTCAGCAATCTTAATATAATATTGTGTTATTTTTTGCAACCAAGAGAAGTGTAATAGTTTACAGGGGTTTACAGTAGATGGGTAGCTATCAAACTAAAGTAAGTAGAAATGAATTATTTACATTCAATCAATTTGGGATATAGCCATAGGCATAGTTTTGACATACTGGTTTAATAGTATACAATTTGTGATATGGCATGCCTTTCTTTACAGAGGTGTCTCCGTAATTGCGGGTGCCACTTATCATTATAGTGTAGTTGATTAGAATTATAGTACATAACCAGGCCATCCAAAGGACTCCTGGGAATGTAAAAAAAAAAAATGTTTTTTTGTTTTTTTTTGACATTCATAGGCCACACACTTCCATACTTTAGTGAGGTATCATCAATTGTTCTGTGTTGAGGAATGGAAGCATGTGATGTGGAAGATATGTGCATGTACTTATTATGCACGTAATAATTAGCTCTGCATTAACCTTGCAAATCCAGTGCAAATGAGCAAACATGGGATAGCGAATATGTCTTGGTTGATTGACTGACTGCATTTGGGTTTCCTTTAAATCACTCTATAATTTCTGGACCATAATGAAGCCCACCTGTATTTTTTAGCAAAATATTTCGATGTCATATGCCTATTTCATGTGTCCGTGGATTTCCTGACCTTTCACCTGTCTTGAGCATGGGACATCACAGCATCACATCACAGCAATTAATTAACCTGGATTGGATGGCCTTGTCTCCAACATTCGGTATCAGGTCTCATCCCATGCGCTAATTTTAAAGAGTATTTAAGGTCTCACTCATGCTGGGCTTGAAAAATTAATGCCCCTTTGAGTGTAGATGATGTTTTAAATCTGCTAGATGCATATTTAAAATCCATAAAACCACTGTGGATTTCACTGTGCCCAAGCGATCCATCCATCTTTTCTCGCTGTTCTTAGGGATTTCATCCATTTCTCTCAAGTCCTTAGTTCTTTGCTTTATCTTTATTTCTGTCCTTCCTCGCCTGTGTTTACACACAGGATGACACATGAAGCACCGCCGACCTCAGCTTATTAAGGAAACAAAAATATCCCTCGTTTCTTTGTTCCAATTTGTTCTCTTGCTCCTCTAGATTATACAGTGTGACCCGCTGTTTCCCAGAAACCCATGTGGACAACACGTCTGTGGAATATGATTGCTTTGTAATTACAGCCCATGTATTACATCAGGGTCTATTATGTGCATAAGTAACATAAGCGTTCAAAGTACTTTTTGATCTTCTGAACATAAGCCTGGCAAGAAGCGCGTTCATGGCATGTGTCAATGAGTCAGGTTACACATACATCCAGTGTACAAATTCCTTGTTTAAATGGTTAATATAGAAATGATAAACACTCTAGAGAGTTGTGAGGACCACTCAGAGGATCACTGCCTCACAACTTGTAATACATTTCATTACTTTTACCATACACACCATCTTAGTAAAGTAGTCTGGCTCCATAAAGACCCCAGTCATCCAGCACAACCTCCATTCTCCCTCTTCTCATCAGGAAGAAGTTACAGATCTAACAGCACCCGGACCACACGATTGACCACAGTAACCTCAAAGACATTATGAGCATTAAAATTTAAAACACTTGCACATACTTTTCTACTTTGCCCCTTACGTTTTTACACTGTATGTCTTCTGTGGACGCTGTAGGAAAATGTGAGGGTGTCTCTCATAGTTTGAATGTTGGATGGGTGTTTGACTTTGGACTGTGAATATGCCTGGATTATTTTATTGGATTATTATATTGAATTTTAGGGGTTATTCCTATGTTCTCAGGCCCCAATGTTCCCCAGTTCAATATTATCCATTAACACACATTAAGTAAACTTTTCCAAAGCTTTTATGTTTTCGGGACCCATTTTCCCAGGGCCCTATTAACTTTATTACCTTTTAACTTTAAACACCAGAAAACACATTTAAATGAATAACATCATACATTCGTTTAAAATCCATCCTTCACCCACACTTGAAATGTATGATTGTTGTGCATTTGGAAAACTAACTGGGCTGCACATGCTGAACCTTTAGTTGTGCTGCTCTAAAAATAGCTGTTGGTATACATTCATTCAGTTCCACGCATGAACAATAGTCAAATGTATACACTAAACTGAAGAAATGCCATACGGTAGCCTATAAAACACAGTAAAGGGTCATAAAAGGAACACGATGTTAAGTATGAACATGTCCCAGCTCTCACTTATGCTAAAGCTTAACTCCAGCTTTTAATCACCATGTGCCATATAAATCTGGGGAACATAGAACCCTGGGAACATAGATACACTCCTGAATTATAGAACTTCTCAGAGTCTAGTTCTGCTTCCCGTCTTCTCTACTTTACGTTTCTGCCCTATTTTTATTACCTAAAAAATTTCAGCAGTAAAAAAAAATTTTTTAATTATTATTTAGGTTGGTTTTTTTAAAAACATTTTTAAAAAGGGCAACATGTTTGGTGTTTGATGGTTGCTTTTTCAGGTTACCAGGTTTTGAAGCCAACAAGTAAAAGAAACTTTTAGCATCCATCTTAGCATTCTGCTAACTGCATACCTACAGCACATACTTGACTCAAAGAATGAGTTATCAACTGACACATATGACACTGATATCTATAAAAATGGGCAAGACGTTGTTGCTCTCTCTCTCTCTCTCTCTCTCTCTCTCTCTCTCTCTCTCTCTCTCTCTCTCTCTCTCTCTCGCTCTCTCTCTCTCTCTCTCTCTCTCTCTCTCTCTCTCTCGCTCTCTCGCTCTCGCTCTCTCTGATGTAAATGTAAATGCTGGGTCGTGCTCAATCACATCTCGTTTTAGGGAGCAGGCAGATTTTTGGCTCTGTGTGGAGATATGACCGCGTAAACAGGAAACTCTTATTTTGATTAGAGGCAAGCCAGTTCACATCACTGCAAAATCTGTACGTTCGAGTCTTGGTGACTTTGTTTATGCGTCCCGATGTAGCTGTGTGCTTTAGTCATGCACTGTGTCTTGTGTCGGTATAATATTTAAAGAACTAGATAACAGTACGTATATCACCCATCGAAAGTACTTGCTTCTCATTAGATGCCGGGTGTCATATATTTATTTATTTATTTATTCAATCATTCATTCATTCATACCACTAACAGCAAACTTTTAATCTCATCTCCAGATTACGTTCCTGTTTCTGTGTAACCGTTTTGGAACGCAGTGACAAGTATCATAAATAATGGTTTAGAATAGAGCTGTATTCACTTTGCTACTGCAGTGAAATTATTTGTTTGAAAGATGCATAAAAGAATAAGAGAATACCTAAGATGCTGAAAACTTCAGGTAGCTGAAAGGACCCTACGGAAGTTTACAGTGCTAAGCTAGGTTCTGTAATGTTTAGCTTAATGCAGTAACTGCCATTGTTTAGTTAATGCCTTTAATATCCTAAAGTAATAGTAGCTAACTTCCTAGCTAGCTGTATAGTTATTTATATTTGAAAAGCCCTTGATGGTAACAGTTTGTTTTATACTGCTATAAAAAAAAAAAAATCCTCTCTCTCACACTAGCTGCCAGTTCCTTGCTAGCTATGCATTTTTAATAATGAAAAATATATTACATTTTATTTGAAAAATCTTGATACACATGACAGCTGTGTGATGCCATGTGATCCGTATTACAAAATGTACGTGATTTCAACTGTTTTTTTGTTGGTTTGTTTGTCTTTTCTGTTTGGTGTCTGCAGTTAATTGTACAGTTTGATTTAGGTGTAGGCATAGCATTAATTATCTGCATTAATAATTGTTAGCCGATGGTCCTCACGGGGATAGGGATAGACTTTATATTATACAGTTATAGGAGAGAAATGATTTATAATCACATGATCCATTGTCGCCCAGATGAGGATGGGTTCCCTTTTGAGTCTGGTTCCGCTCAAGGTTTCTTCCTCTTGTCGCAGCGGGGAATCTTTCCTTGCCACCATCGCGTCTGGCTTGCTCGTTAGGGATAAAATTAAGTTTTATGTCCAGATTTCTGTAAAGCAGCTTTGTGACCATTGTTAAAAGTGCTATACAAATAAAATGTGTGTGTGTGTGTGTTGATTTGATGTCTCACTGTGTGTTCTGTCTCTCTGCAGGATATGAGAAGACATGTCATGATGACGCTACTGGACACTGAACAGTCATATGTGGACTCTCTGAGAACACTGATTCAGGTACAGCAGCTCCCCTTGTCTATCTCTTTCTATGTCTCTCCATTTCTCAATCTCTCCTTCTGTTCTTCTTTCTCTCCCCCCTGTTGGCTGTCACAAGGATGTCATTTGCATTCTTTGACACTCCATGTTATATAACGGTTCACATCAATAAAACTGTTAGTTTTGTGTGTGTATTATAGTGAGATCGTGAGAGAGGTGTGGGTGAGAGAGAGAGAGAGAGCAAGAGAGAGATCGATAATGAAAGCCACCAGTCCAGATTGAGGGGTTCCTGACCCACAGGCTCTTTCAGCAAGTGTATCACGGTCATGTCACCATGACTACACCTGGTTTGGCCTGAGATGCTGCGGCAGTAAAACGGTTCCCATCAGTGCACAATTGCAGCAGCTGTTAGTGGCCTCGCTCTGTTTATCAGCTCTAAATCAGCCCTGTGTACAACGTCACTCAGCTTAAACACTGAATAGCGCTCACGTGTAGAGGCAGGCGCTCACACCATCCCTCAGCCAGGCCAGTTACAAAGGAAAACCGAATCATTTGTTATGAAAGGTTTTTGTTTAACTGTTTGCATTGGACAGACACTTTTGTCCAGAACAACCTATTCATGCATGCATTCATTAATTTTCCCTTTGCTTCCCCTGGCCTGGGTCATGTCAAATCCAGACTTTTCTATCCCAGGCAACAGATTCCAGCTCCTCCTGGGGGCTCTCTAGACATTCCCAACCTAATAGTGATGTCTAATGTCTCCAGCAGATCCTGGTTTCTGTCTTGTGGGCTTTGTCCAGAGGGACACGCCTAATAAAGCTCTAGCAGGAGCTGACCAGGGGGCACTTTATAAGGTGCCCAAAGCCACCTTAACTGCGCATTGGAGGAGAAGTGGCTACACTCCAAGGCTGCAATCCAAGACTGTCAACTCAACATAGCACTTTATCAGGGGGACAAAGGGGAAGGTTATAGACTGGCCAAGTCAATCACAAGACTTTAACCCAGTTGAGTATGCCTGAGGAGGAGACTGAAGCGAGAAACCCCCCAAAACAAACAACTGAAAGAGGCTGCAGTAAAAGCCAATAATTTGGTGCAGGCTTGATGCAGTTATTGCAAGCAAAGGATATGCAACCAAATATGAAGTGTTATTTACTTTAATTTACTTCAAGCCTTCTGTTCCTATACTTTTGCTCACCTAAAAATAGGTGGTTTTATGTTGTTTAACACATCTAGATGTAACTACAAGGAAGAAGTCCTCTCGTCTCATATCCATCTTTTGAACTCAAAGCCAGATGTTTTGCTGTACCAAAAGTTTCAGAGGGGACTGAAGTGATCAGCGCAAAGTGTAAAATGTGTTCAGTGCATGTGCAACATGTGCCATGTATGAGCTCCTGTATATACTTGTGCTGTGAGAGTGTGTTAGTGTGTTAGTGGAGCTGGAGTAGTGATCAGAAGTTCAGGGTTCTAATGGCTTGGGGGAAGAAGCTCCTCCTAAGGGTCTCAGTCCTGGCCATGTGATTTGTGTAGGTGCTTTCCAGACTGGAGCTATCCTGAGCTACCCTGAGTTAGTTTGTGTGTGCAGTTTCTGTGCATGTTCTCTCCGTGTCTGTGTGGGTTTCCGCTGATTTCTCTGGTTTTCTCTCAAAAGCATGCTGGTAAGTGGATTGGCAATTGGAAATTTCCCCTACGTGTGAATGAGTGTGTGAATGTGTTCTTGCATGGTACCCTGTGATTGACCAGTGTCCCATTCAGGGTGTATGTTGGCAGTCCAATCCCCCGCCCCTCCGCATGCCAAAGAGCTCTTGGGCAATATGGTGAACTCCAAGTTGCTCCCAGTGGCACGCTAGCACCGTGTGTGTGTGTGTGTGTGTGAGAACAGGTGAATGAGAAACAGTGTAAAGCGCTTTGTAGAACCGCTAAGATTAAAAGGTGTATAAGTGTAGACTGCTTTTGTGGGGTTTGTTTGTTTTTTTTTGTTGTTGTTTTTTTTTTATTTGTGATAATATTTGTGAAATATTTGTGAGAGAGGAGATCCAAATGAAAATGTTCAGGACTGCAATGCCCTCCCTCCGCTTTGTAAGGCGGTATTGTCTGTTATACTGTGGCTCATATGGGTCGTATCATTTCCCAATGCGTCAAGGGAGGCATTTCTGTAATCATAGTCTTTGCCAGAACATTCAACTGATGGTGCACATCTGTTATACTCGGTTTTATCAAAACCATAATACAGTAAGTAAACGAATGAGTGTAAATGATGACCAAATAGACAAAGGCAAATTTAGCCAGAGAAATCTAAAAATGTTAGCAAAAGCTATCCTACCAAGTGAAACCTAACTACCTACAATATGTGTCGAGACTCTTCTCCCTACTCTACCCAGCTGGAGGAGTAAACATCCTCTGGATGTCCAAACTGCTGAGTCCTATCTTAATACTTAATATCTCTCTGTTTTCATACCTGTGCTAACTCCCACACTCGCTCCTCTTTATCAGAGTTTGAAGCTTAATGACATTCTTAGGGCACATTCACACCAATTGCTTGAGCGAATAAGAGTGAAATGTGACACTTTTGGTTCATTTCATATTTGGTTTAATTTCACACTGTCCAAACAGAAAACTTTGGCGGAGGGGCGGGTAGTGTTGAAAATGTATTCATAGAACTCTTTGATTCATTGGTCAGAAATCCAGCGATGGAAATAATGTAAACAAACACAGAGCCAACGCTAAATAAATAATTAGAGAGTTATGGAAATAACTTGCTTAAATCATTTTGTGCATCACCCCTGCATAAAGCAATAGATACCCTCATAGAATTTGTAATGGTTTTAATGGGAATTGTATTGGTTTTAATGGGAACTGTAATGGTCCCTGTGGGTCTCGACTGATAATTTGTTGCATTCTATTGGTGGCCTTTTATGTCTAGTGTATACCATTAAGGACCTGTAATGGTAATGGTTTTAATGGTTAGGTTTGTAATGGTATTTGTAGTGGAAACCATTAGAATTTCAGGGACATTTCTATTGTTTTGTTTTTCTTTCAGCAATGAATTTTCAATCCAAATATCTAAAACACATGGCATTTCTGTAGTCCTACAGCTCTGTCCTTTGGTTCAGTTCGTGCCTCGCATAGCAACACACATCTACAGAAAAAAATTCTTCACAACACGAAATACCAGCTTGGTGTTTGTACTAGAGTGGGGATATGTCTTCTATAGAGATGGAAAAGCACTTTCCTAAGTCGCTCTGGGTAAGAGCCACTGCTAAAGCTGTAAATGTACAATGCAAAACAGACTGGTGAGCAAAATCTAACTTAACAAGTGAAAGCCAACTAGTGAGGGAATGTTAACCTAGTAAGCAAATGATAACCATAGCAAACTAGGGAGTTAACGTGAAATATCAAGAAAAGGGTAACCTGGTGAGCGCAAGTTAAATCTACTGAATGCAAGACAAGTACTTGTCATTTGGGACAAGTCTAACTAGGAAAATCAAAGCCAACCTAGCAAGTAAAAGCAGAGTTTGGTATGGGGGGGAGGGGGGGAATAAAATGTTTAAAAAATGAAAATTATATATATATATAATGTGTATGTGTGTGTGTGTATATATAATTTTACACTATGCTTTTACCTTTTATTAATATTTTACACTATACTATAATTTTATCACACATTCTATGTCCTGCTTTCACACTAATAAAAATCACGTTTATGAATTTGAAAAACAAGTAATACATGTTTAATAAGGAAACACTGCATTATTTATTATCCATGCAGGTTCGTACCAGACTGACCACCTCCCATCATATGTTTTTATGATCAATAAAGCTTTAAAATGCTCGCTTTCTACTTAAGTCAAACATTTTTGTAGTGTACTGCACATTCACAATGAAACTCTTACTCACAAGTTGGCATGTTTATAATAATAGGTAGTAATCATTTATTTAAAATGTTATGTCAGAATATGTTTCTTATAGTGTACATGTCTGAGCATGTCATCATAAAGCGCATGGTTCATTTGGGACAAAGCTGTTTGTGGCAGCATTTTACTTTCCGTTTACTCTTGTAGCTGTTACACTACGGTTCTCGAATTTTTTTTTTTTTAAATTCATATTGTCGTGTATTTAAAATATGTAAAAGAAAACAAAAAAACAAGCTATATATATTTGTGGTAACTGGTGCACCTTGTGTTGAAACTTGCAGAGCTACCTGAAGCCACTGAAGCAGCCGGAGAGTTCGCCGCTCTGCGACCCGTCTCTGGTCGACGAGATGTTCTACCAGATCCCTGAAATCCTGGAGCACCACGAGCTCTTCCTGGAGCAGGTGATCAGCTGTGTTAATGACTGGCACGATCGGCAGACTATCGGCGACCTCCTCGTCCAGTCGGTGAGTACGGAACACTCTCCTTTGCGAGGTTTTGGAATCACCAGTAAGCGTATGCTCTTTTTTGTTGTTTATTTGTCCCTGGGAGCAGTATCTTAAAGGGTGGGTGAAAGGTATGATGCTCAGGTCCTCATGCTAACTATAAATTAGCTAAAATTATAGCAGCGGAGATCACATGTAAAATGGAATGGTAAGGGGAAAATTCTGCAATCAGCTAGAAAAATGCAAACGTGAAAACGTTTTTTAGAGGGAGATTGTTTTGGATAATTGGTGATCAAGGTTAATGTTACTCAGAACACTGGCTGTTCTGCTGCACTGTATGAGATGTATATTTGATTTGTATTCGGTCATTTAATAATAATGGACTTTTTAGGACTTAAATGTGGGTATAACAAATCTTATAGAAATATTGAGACAAATATTTCTCCTCTGTAGAGATCTCAAACCTATTCATGTCTTGTATATACCATCCACCATTCACGTCTTGTATATACCATCCACCATTCACGCTGCTAGCTCCACTAATTTTGAGCAGAAGATCCAGCCTTAGTTTGGTGCATATGTTTAAATTCCATGCAGTTCACTGGATATCAGCATTGCATAAGCTTCTGTATCCCAGCACAAGCTGCACGACGTGCAACAGTCGAGACGCAGTCTGATTGTCAGCAGCATGATTTTTCACTCGTGTGAATGGATGATGAATCAGGAACACGCAGGTTTGTGGAAACAGTGACGAAACTGAGAAAATGCAGTGCCGTGCCAAGCTGTCATATAACTCTCCTGTTAGCACAGAGCTAGTGATGACAAGATGACGCTTCATGAAGTGTTGAAATGTTTCTTGAGGCCTCGAGTGCTCCGTAGAGGCCCCTAGTGGTCAATATACATGGGCAGAGATATCTTTCTGTATATTGCTAGATGTTATAATGCTATTAGTTACCCATAAGTTGTGTTTATGCACTGTGTGGCCAAAGGTATGTGAACATCTGACCATCACACCAATTTGCCACAAAGTTGAAAGGACGTAATTGTCTAAAATTACTTTGTATGCTGTAGCATTAAGATTTCCTTACCTTGTCTAAGCATGTTCCATCATGACAACACCTGTGTGCACAAAGCGAGGTCATGGTTTGCCAAAGTTGGTGCGGAAGAAATTGAATGGCCTGAACAAGGTCCTGACCTCAGCCCCACTGAACACTTTTGGGAAGAACTGGAACACTGACCGCACTCCAGGCCTTCTTACCCCGGCATCAGTCCTTTACTTCACTAATACGCCTCTGGCTGAACAGCCACGTTCCAAAACCTATTGGAAAGCCTTCCCATAAAAGTGGAGGTTATTATAACAGCAAATGGGGAGATAATCTGGAATGGGATGTTCAGCAAGCACATATGGGTGTGACTGGTCAGGGGTCCACAGTGTAGGTCAAGAATATTGTGCTTCACCTGGACAGTGTTTCTTTAAATGGCCAGTCAATGCTGCTTTGAGATTGAAAATGCTTGTATGTAGAGCAGCGGTCCCCAACCTTTTTTGCGTCACGGACCGGTTTAATATCGGACAATATTTCCACGGATCGGCCTTTAAGGTGTGGCGGATAAATACAACAAAATAAAATGATAAGACCGGCATAAAAACTGGGGTATTTTTAAAATCTAATAATAAACGTGAATCCGATGTGAAATCGCAACTTTATTAGCAGCGTCCTCGTAACATCCTCTCTCCCCCCTAACGCTCTCTGGTCTCTATGGTAAGGTATCAACGTATCACGTGACCGAGACAAGCGTCTTGACATGCGTCAAGAGTGAGTCGTAGAAGGATGTAACGGAGAGAATCCGCTCATTTTTCAGATCCAGATAATAAATAAAACGGGAACAATGTAAGTTATTTATTCTTTCTGTGCGGCCCGGTACCAAATGACCCACGGACCGGTACCGGTCCGCGGACCGGGGGTTGGGGACCGCTGATATAGAGCATATTGTCAGAGTATAAGAGTACTCAGAACCTACCAGTGATGTGCTTTTATCGATGCAATCACTAACCAGGGCTTCAAAGTTATCATTGATGGCATGATGACTGGAAAACAACACAAGCTTCGATACAGAGCTTCGCCTAAACACATTCTAGGTTCTTTGAAGCTCCAATACCCAGCATAAAATCACTACGTAACATAAACAATATGTCAGCACATAGTTAAACATATTGAGAGAAATTAACGACACTAGTGCCACCCGAAATAACATCTTTTATGTGCAATGCCAGAATACCATGAGTCCACATACCACATGTCCAAGATGGCTGCCCCACCCCACAATGTTACAGGATTCAGCTAAACAGTTGAGATGTTTCCTGATTTGTTCGTGATTACAGTGAGTCATGCTGTGCAACATACCACAGCAGCATCTCTGTGTGACCCCACTGAAGATCTGAATTCTCTGTATCTACTGAATATATCAGCTGTGTGTGGGAATGTTCAGTGAGATGCACTTTCTGTATAACTTAGCTGCACAACTATAGTAATAAATGACAGTCACCAATCAAGTTCTGGCTGATTAATTACATTTATGATGAGAGAATGCTAATATACTAATATAATTTCATTTTTACCGACCCATTCCTTTTAAATAAATAAATAAAATATAAAGCCATTCATCCAGGAGCAGAAATGGCCACTGCTGAAAAATACACTTGGGTTAAATTTAGATCTGAAATATGCTCTATTTTTTCTGCTTTCTTGAAAGCTGACCCTTGATTAGTGATGATGTCATCAGTCATGGTACTCATTATCCACCACCAGCCAGGTTGGAGCCATTCAGTTCTCTTCACACTCTTTTGAAATGATGGCATGGCTCTGCTTATGATCTCCTGAGTAGGCTCAGAAGACACCTCTGTGTCTGCTACGGAGTCCACCGGGTGCAATTTTGTCTTTCCGTACACATAAACATACAAACTGTATATACACAGACAATTACACAAAGTTCCCTGCAGTCGTGCATAAGTAAAAACTAACAGAAATGGCCCGGAAGTGTCTCATGGTACACTGCCCTCCACTAATATTGGCACTCTTGGTCAATATGAGCAAAGAAGACTGGGAATATTTGTCTTTATTGATCTTTTGTTTAAAAAAAAAAATCACAAAAACACTCTGCTCTTGTGGAAGTGCAAACAAAACACAGGTTTATAATAACAAAAAAATTCTTGTTAAATATAGGTGTGCAATAATTATTGGCAGCACTATGAATTCATATGAGAAAAATATATTTGATGTATATTCCCATTGATATATAAAAAAAATGTTCAGGAAATTGTTCAACCATAACTCCATAACAGGAGTACAAATATGAGGTAGCACACAGGCCAAATTCCCTTAGTCATTCATAACAAATGAGAAGTGGCTATAGGACTATAGCTAAAGCATTGAAAAGGCCCATTTCCACAATCGGGGCAATAATTAAAGAATGGTGACTTCATATCTTCTCCATCTGGAGATAAATAAAGTATTATCTTTATATTTACCAAGAGTGCCAATATTAGTGGAGGGCACTGTATGTCTGTTGTTTCACTTGTTGTGTACTTTTAAAATTCATTTATGCTACATAATTGGACTTCATGTGCCGCAGTTGAGTGTTTAGGGGGGCGTTTATATATTTATTGCTCTTACCATGAAGTTTGTTTCTCCTTCTTCACCGGGACTGCACTATACAGAAAAAAATATGCGATGTAATTGTTTGATATTGTGATGGTGGTATGAGATACAATAAATAAAGACTAAAATATTGCAATGTTATACAGGACCTGAATTTATAGATAACAATAGAAACAATTTAATACGAATATTTTTCTTTCTTAAAGCTAATAACAAAATGCCTGTAGCGCAAAACAACAAATAATTAAATACTTGCAGCTATTTATTCCAGTAAATATATCATTTTTGTAACTTTGTACCAGTGTTGAATTGTCAAATCTGATCTGGTTGCAGCTGTTGATAGCTTCCTTTTTCTGCCCTGTCCAGGTGTTTCATGTGTTTTCTGCCCCTAGCCAGTTTAGGTATTTCATATATTTTC
Source organism: Ameiurus melas (assembly GCA_012411365.1). Taxonomy (NCBI): domain Eukaryota; kingdom Metazoa; phylum Chordata; class Actinopteri; order Siluriformes; family Ictaluridae; genus Ameiurus; species Ameiurus melas. Next base: position 11,746,078 of record CM022777.1, on the reverse strand, counting down.
TACCCTTTGCCAGTTCAGGTATTTCATGTGTTCCAGCTCAAGCGCACCTGGTGCAACTAATGAAGCCCTCGATTATTTGCATCGGGTGTGCTTGAGACAACACCTGTTTAGCATATTTCTGCTGTTGTGAGCGATTCTATTCAGGGGGTTGAATAATTTTGAAACCGGAGAAATCATTATAAATTACGTTTTCAGTTGAATTTGGAGAAACCACTTGAAGCGTTGGTTGCGTTGAACTATTTCAGTTGCTCTTGTTTGATTTTTTCAGTACAAACAGCTGAAAGTCTGTACATTAAAATAAATAAATAAATAAATAAATAAATAAGCCTGATTTGTGAGTGAGGGTTGAATCATTTTGATTGCAACTGTATAAGTAACGGAGTACATTTTCTATAAACACCTGCTGGATTTGGAAAACCTTCTCCGTTGCGGTATTTGTTGAATGAGTTCAAATAATATGTTGAGTCAGACGACAGTAAGATGCATTGGAAAATACAAGTGTCATACAAGAGACCCTGTCTTTCATCAAGGTGGTATTTATGACTTCATCCGGATGTTCAGGTAGATGAGATGAGCATGAAGAGGAGACAGTATTAAATAATGCATTGAGGGGAAAATGGCACCATTTGAATCAACGTTGTGTGTGTGTGTGTGTGCACTTTTCACAGTTTTATGCATGTTGTCGAGTTTATGAAACACTGCTCATCCTGTGCAGATTTTTTATTTGTCTCTCTTTTTAAAAATTTTCTTTACAATAGTTACAATTGTTTTCTTTACAATATAATAGTGCATCCAAAACTCTGGGTCCACCACCAGGACCATTTTTTCCACATCACTTAACCTTATTATTAAATAAGGTGATTATTCGAAACTGAGACGAAATACATCTTTAGCTGTGTGAGAAATCCTCATATGAAACTAAAAATCTGCTCCTCCCACTGGTGCAAAGGAAAAGTGCTCAGTGCATCATCAGGAAAGCGCGAGTTCGGATCTAGACGATGCCAAAGCCATCCGTGACCAGTAGTAAAGAGAGCAAAATTGGCTCTGCTCTGCTCTGCTCTATGGGTGGTAAGAATGGCACACTCTCTCTCTCTTGTCAATCAGAGCGACACCAGCCAATCGCACGCTTCTGTGAGCTCTGTTGCCCTCTGATGCTGAGAAGATTGGAAGGAAGTTGGCTTCACATGTCTCAGAAGGAAGCCTGGGTCTGCCCCAACCTCAGCGGTTGGTAGCTGTGTGATAAGGAATGAAATCCGAAAGCAAAAAAAGAAAATGAAATTTGCCGAAATGTCCAAGTCACACAGTTAGCTTTATTGTTTTTAATCTGGTAATTCGTGCCCATTCCCAACACACAGTGTAAATATAAAAATTCTTGATATGGATTCAGATCATTCCTCTGTATTGTGTCTTATTGTCCTTACTTTTTCAGTCAACAAGAACATATAATAGTGGATTTTAAGTGTAGAGCAGTTGGACTCTGTCTGAGAAATATCAGGTGATTATTAAAGAAATATGAACAGTTTTTTTCTTGACAGAAAGAAACATTGTCATGTTTTGGTGAAATATCTATCATGGATGGATGGTTCACAGCAAATATCCAGAACACTGATAATGTATTGTCATGTGATAGAAGTGTTAACATTGACATTGACGTTAACATTATGTTATTGAACATAATCACCCTATATATTTGACAACCTTGCACTAGTTTTTGCTCATTGAACAAATAAACCAAAACGCATCAATTATCAATCCTTTAATAAAGTTTTATGTAAATGATTAGAGGCCAGACTGAAGTAAAACTGCCTGCCAGATTTGCATACATTTCATGTAACGCTGATTTTGTTCATACTGCCATGTGTGTACATTGATCAAGTCCGTTCACCCGGAAATTAACAAGCTCGTTTCATGCCACAGCTAATGTACATTTAGTCACGCCCATAAAACTCCATAAAAGGCAAAGCTCAGAGAGAGCCGAAAAAGACAAATGACCGCTAAACATGAGAGTGCACAGTGTGAACTAAATGTTCCAGTAATACAGCTCAGCCATAGGCGCCGAGTATTTCCATTAAATCTGTGTGTAACTGAAATAAATAAGCAATTTAAACTTCACCACGTACTCCGTATTTAAAGCTGTAGCGAGTTAGGCCAGTTATATCGAATTATTTGAAGCCCGTCATTCAAGGTTCCGTTCACTGAGTCTTATTAAATGTAAATTTAGACAAACTCAGGAGCTCTTGTATGTTATGAATATTTTTTTCATATTTTTTTTTACTGATGCTACATTTCTTGTGTAAAGCAGTGGCTCAGATGTTTGGCTCATGCTGTGGCCAGTCTGCAGCAGCGCAAACAGCTTTCTTTATCTGAATATAAACGTCTTGAAGAGTGTTATGATAGAGGAACTGAAGGCTTGTGAAATTCTGGGAAAGGTAGTCAGAATGATGCTTCTCTTCTCTCTCTCCTTTCTCAGTTTTCCAAAGAGGTGCTGGCTAACATTTACTCTGCGTACATCGACAACTTCTTGAACGCCAAAGACGCAGTGAGGATCGCTAAAGAAGGCAAACCTGCTTTCATGAAGTTTTTGGAGGTATGTTTCTGAGCCTGTGTGTGTACGTGTGTGTACAGCCCCTGGCAAAAACGATGGGACTCAAGAGGTTGTTCACCCAGGTTTTTAATATCGTAGGAAATAAACAAATCACAGAAATGCCACAACATAGTTTTTGTTTAATAACTGAACATCCTGGCGGTGTGAAACATAACCTCAAATAAATGAAATTACATTATTTTAATTAATGGCATGTTTTTTCCAGATCAAGTAGAGGAAAAAATGATGGAATCCTCAACAACAACAGAAATCACAATTAGTACTTTGTTGCTCTTCCTCTGGCTTTTATGATGGCCAGAATAATTTTTCTAATGAGAAATCAAGCTGGTTCCAATTTGATCAAATAGTGCTTGATGGATCAGCTTTGCAGGATGGAGCCCTGTCATGGATTTATTCATTTTTTTCCACCATACATTTGCAATCAGATTGAGATCTGGACTGTTTGTTGGCCATGTCATTGACTTGATATGCCTTTGCTGAAGAAATGCTTTAACGTTCTTTGCTTTGTGACAAGATTCATTATCATCCATCTATTGATGGAATAAGAAAAGTGTCCAGAATTTCAATGTACACCTGCAATAGATCATTACATTTAGGAGATCAAGCTGTCAGGGCCCATACATGTCCGACACCAAATGATGTAATCGACTATTTCATGGTTTGTGAACTTTGAAGCTAAATTGATATGCACAACACAGAGAGAAATTGAAAAATGCTAGAGGTTAAACTTAAAGGCTGATGTCCCAATACTAACTGGACATGAATTGTACAGTCTGAAACAAAACCAATGGATTAGGAAAAGAAAATCCACTGGCTCCATCCCAAATGATTTCTGGAGCACACAGAATCCATTCTACCAAGATTTAACCATTTTTCTTTCCCCTCAGTGTTCATGTTGTGTTATTCTTGGTGGCTAAAGGAATGAGTTATTACCCCCCGTGCACCTCAAGTGTCAGTTTTAGCTGTGAGGAATGGCCGTGAGCCAGTTGAGGTCACACTGAAGTGAATGTGTAATGTAATTAAATATCCTGGGCTTCACAGAAATGTGGTGGTGTTTGGAGATCGAGTTTGAATTCATGAACTGAATCCATGGCCAGGAGTCAGAGAGAGCTATATTAGTCATGCTGTCTGGGTGGGAGGGATGGCTTTACTCTCTCCCTTGTCAATCACAGCAACACTAACCAATCACAAGCATCTTTGAGCTTATGCATGTGGAAGAGGGCAGATAGCATTTCCTCCGACAGTGATGGTGGAACATGAAGTTGGCTAGAGTCACGTGTCTCAGAGGAAGCATATGTTAGCCTTCAATTTCCCTGGTTGGTAGTAGGTCATGTAATGTGCAGAGCTAGCTACTGGGTGGGAATTGGCCCAAATTGGGAGAAAATAAGGTAAACCTGCAGAACAACGTCTTGGAAAGCATGTAAAGCTATTTACTGAGCATTGACAATTTATTAGGAACACCTCTTGTTTTGCTCGTGTCATCTTTTGGTGGTCCCTTTCATGAAGGATTAGAATAGTGAGGCTGATAAACTCTATACAGCAACAGTTTGACTATTGTCAGTATTAAATATTTCCAAACTATCTCTTTATCTACTTCATAGTTAACCACTGTAGTGCAGAGATATGATGTCCTCTTTTCTAGCCAATGTTCTTCAGGCCTGTGTGTACTGTTTGAAATGGCACGGCTTTTCTAGACACCAAACATCTTTCTCTTTGTCTGGTCTTCCATTTACAAGTGTATTTTAGGTCACATCGCTTGAGTGCTGTTGCAAATTCGTCATAGTTGCCACAGGCAAAGCTTGGACTTAATATCACCGTCCTTGTTTGTTCTGTGCAGCTGAATCATTGATTTTGTTGTCACTTAGCGGTGTTGTCTGAAACCAGTTAAATTAGCATGCAAGGACAAAAAGGATATTTACATTACATTTATGTATTTTTTTTTCTTTTTTCTCCGTTTCTGCTTTCTGTCTCACACACACAGCAAAGTATGCGAGAGAATAAAGAGAAGCAAGCTTTGGGTGATCTGATGATCAAACCAGTGCAGCGGATCCCGCGCTACGAGCTCTTAGTCAAAGTGAGTCAAAGTCTTATTTTCATCCCTTATCTCATGGCTCATAATTTCCACGTGCCCAGGACTCTGTATCCTGTACATACCGTAAAACATGCAGCACGTTGATGAAGTTTATTGAAGTGTGTGTGTCTGGGGTTAGGATTTGTTGAAACACACTCCAGAAGACCACCCGGACCACCCTCACCTGTTGGATGCTCAGAAGAACATAAAGCGATTGGCTGAGAGGATCAATAAGGGACGACGTAATGCGGAGGAGGTGGAGCGTGAGACGCGGGTCATGCAGGAGATCGAGGCACACATAGAGGGGGTGGAGCATGTAAGACACACATTTCTCAGATCAGCTGTGGCTTTCTCTCTTGTGGTGTAATGAAGCGGTCTGATAATGAAATCGTTTACTCCATTAAAGTTATAGTTTGGCCAAAAAACAGTATTCCGCTTAACCTAAATGTGGTCCTTCAGCCACGTTTGCGTTTGGTTTTGCGAAGGAACTACGTTATCAATGTAGTTAATAAGTACTGAAACTTGCCTCACCTAAAATATTTCACATACATAACACTCTTCAGTTTGGTTTAAATTTCAAGCTGTGTAATCTTATTGTTACAGTCCAGATTTGTGGCTGTATTTACGAAACTATTATTACTTTACTTACTACCTGCTTACTTACTTAACTCTCTTACCTACGTAAATTTCTTTACTCACCTTACTTACCTTACTTACTTAAATTAACTACCTACCTTATGTTCCTACTTAGCTTTCGTTACTTACTTACTTAATTAAAAAATACTTACCTTACTAGTTTACCTACTTTTTTTAACTTATCTACTCATTTACTTGCTGACCTGACTTACTTAAATAACTTCCATGAGTTAATTACATAATATTCTTTACTTGCTTAGTTTACTTACCTATTTAATATCCATACCTAACATGCTAAACTTTCTGTACTTACTTACTTAAATGAATTACCTTCCTTACTTCCTTACTTTACTTTAATTTGCTTTACTTTACTTACTTGCCAGCTGGACCACTTAATATCACTAGGGATGATGATGATAATGAAAATTTCCAGCTATGGCACGTCACCTGATAGGTTATGATTAATATACTGAAGATGGGAAGTTGTAAGCAAATACTATAATGTACACTGATTAGAATACTTCATTACTTAATCAGTTAATCAGTTACGCTCCTCACTAATTGCTCCTTCTGATTACCGTAATATTTATATTATTGATATTAATGTTTAAATCAGTATCTGACCTATTTGATGTCATGTCCTCTCAGATCCTGAATCCTCAGAGGAAGTTCCTGAGACAGGAAATGGTGATGGAGGCGGTAAGCAAGCAAGAGTGGAAAATCCATTGGAAAAGAAATTTGTTCAAAATGATTGATAAGTGACCCAAGATTCCAAAGGTCTCTCTCTCACACTCACTTTCTTTCTTTCCTTCTTTTTGTCTTCCTGTTTCTCTCTCTCACTCTTCAGAAATCGGTAGGAGGGAAGAAAGATCGCTCACTCTTCCTGTTCAGTGATTTGCTGATCTGTACGACTCTGAAGAGGAAGTCGGGTTCTTTACGCCGAAGCTCCATGAGTCTGTGAGTGGCTCGTTAAAATATTATATGTATTTTGAACATAGAAAATCTAAAAGAACATGTAAACGGTTAGGGCTCATGTTCACAGTCCCAACAGTGTCATGACCTTTCACCACCGTTATATACACATTGCATCAACAATAAGTATAACTAGAAAAGAACAGCATAACCTCTCGCTGTTACGGCCTTTTATAAACCCTCTGCAATGCTCAGCATGTGGCTAACTACAACATAAATAAATTAGTTAATAGTAAATTGGTGTTCTGTTGAAGAACATAAAACACTCAGCTGTAGTAGGGGTTTTATACAAGGATGCTTAACATGTATGAACTCTAAATATATGTGATGGTATCTGGAAACTACAGTCTTTTCTGAGCTGGTTCCCTGGAACCATCGATCTGGATATCAAGTAAATTTCTAGCATCTTAACATTTCTCCTGCCTACAAAAGTGAAAACTGGGAAAATCACATTTAGAGATTCCAGTCCAGATCTACGAATGTATTGTCTCAAGCAGGCGCTACTTGTTGATTTCATTTGCACTTATTTTAACGTATAATAACTATAATACATGTATGACCCTGAAAATTATACTATATCTATACCTGCCTTTATTCATAGCCTACAGGCATTTTTACAGCTTGTTAAACTGGTCTCTTATCTACCTGACGTGATCTTTGTAGAAAGACTAGGCAAGTTTAGATAGATAATAAAAGGTTCTAAAGGTTGTTTTGGTTTTTGTAAAGCTGTTTTTGGCTGTTTGCCAGAAGTCTACCGTAGCGACTACCACACATACCGTTTGATCTACATGATGTTACAAACCTTTTGTTCTATTTCATTACACACTTATTTGGATGTCACATCCTGTTCCAAATTTTGATCATAGGGCGTGTTTATATTCACAAGTTACAAGACACCTTTGCACTTTATTGCTAGATTTATTAAATTGCTCATGCAAACAGTTTACTACCAGATCTTACATCGCGTCTTATGTCTATATCCGAGCTTACAAACCATTTTAAAAGGGTCAATAATATTTAAAGAAGCTCATCTCTGTATTCATCCCTCCTATTATGTTATGGGTCAATTTGACCAATTTCCACATTTGAGATGTCTGAAATAGGGGATAATCTCTCTTTTCCTCTTTGGAATGTTTTGACTTTCCTTATTTAGGGTCATGAACTTATATGCAAATACTTCTTCCTATGACTCGTCTCGCACAAGCCATAATAAAGATTTACTATTTAAACTGTTCTTTTGCAGTTTTTTGTGTGTATTTAAACTGTGGAAGTCATTTTGACCCATAACATAACGGATACAACTTTTTTTTTCCAACATAACAGGAGGGTTAAATCAAGTTTAAAGCATAAAGCAATTAACTATCATAAAATAACCCATTTTCAAAGAAATGCTTCTGATCTAACTATATTTTTATTTCTCGTGGCCACTGATGTACTTTTTTTTTTTTTTTTTGGCAGATGCACTCTACTGGACAGTTTTAACGTATCTATAAAATTAAAAAAAATATATTGCCAAAAATTATTATTATTATTATTATTATTGGCAAATTTTAAGCTGTTAACTTTCATCACTGTTGGAGTTTTAAGACATACCTGGTGGTGATTGGATGATTGGATTCTTTCCTTTAGCACCCTCTAGTGTGTATACAAGGCACTACACGTACACGTTTCTTTTTCTTTTATGACGTGTATAGGGTATGTTTTTAATGATCTTGACAGGGGTATTAAATCTGTTTAATATTATGAATGATCACAAATGTAGTGCTCTACATTTGATAATTGTGGTGTGTCTACACCACAAAGATGACATTTTCCTGAAGATAAATAATCAGTTTTATATATTTTTTAATATATAACTCATTATTATTATTATTATTATTTATTTTTTTATAGACAACCTTTCAACATGTGGTGGGTACAAAGATAAATTCAGATGCAAAAGGAAAGAAATCCACTGTACAGGGTTAGAAGCAGGATAGTCAGTACAGCATAGTGATGCATAATCACAAAATATATTCATTCGCCATATTAATAAATGACTCCCACGTTTTACAATGTCTCTTCTTTTTCAGAGGTTGTCAAGCAGATTTGCTCTAGATATAATACTTTCCCCCAACTCTGGGCCACATCTCAATTGTGGGGATGGTTTCTGATTACCAGTATTGTAAAATACATTTTCTAGCCAATAATGTACTCCGGGAAATGACTACAGTCTCCCGGAGTCTATTAGTTATCAGGTCTGTGATCAATTAAAGGCCTCAAATTGTTCCTGTGGTGTATGTAAGAAAATTTTGTATTTCTGTTGAACACTTTATATAATACAGGGAAGTAATTGGATGTAATTTATCTAGTTATGCTTTAATTTAGTAGTTATGTGAACCTTAGACTAGAACCTCAACCCTCAAGCCCCCGATGGATCATAAATCCACACACTCAGCTAAAGCGTAACAGACAGAACAGTGGGGTTGCAACTGAGGCAGATTAGAACAGGTCACGGATTTAGCTAAGCGTTTGCCCTGTCATCTGGAGATAGCAAGTTCAAATCACGATTATGCCACAGCCATCCATGTCTGGGACCCTAAAAGAGCAGACTGGCCATGCTCTCATGGAGGAAGGGGTGGAATACTGTCTCTCCCCTCTCAATCACAACGACACTAGCCAATCACGGGTGTGTGTGAGCTCATGCATGAGGAAGTGTTTTACAAGTGTTTTACGCGACCACCAGACCTCCTGATGGCCTTCACCCTCCCTGGTCGATAGCTGTTGTGAGATGGGGAGAGATGCTTGATGGTTTGAAATTGGCCATGACTAAATTATGGAGAAAATCCCCAAAAATTATTTTTCAATTAAGTTTTCAGCTAAATAACTTTAAGCCACAAAAGATCAAAATAATATTCTCATATTTGCGAAACTGATCTCATTAATGTGCCACCGCCTGGCTGTGTGATTGAGGTCACGTTTCGTTATCTCCTGTTTAATTGGCATGCAGTTGTTTCAAAAAGTCCAATGCAATCTGGTCTGTATTGTTAAACCCGACCTAAATTATTGTCATTAACCCGTTTCAGATATTCCGCTGCTAGTGTCATTGACACCTCCAGTAAATATAAGTTCCTGTGGAAACTGCCCTTGGAGGATATTGAGGTAGTGAAAGGTAAGAACATCAGTCTCTATGAGCTGATTCAGAGAAGTACAGCTGAATACATTTTTATTGAATTCTGAATCGTTTCCTCTCTGCAGGCTCAAGTCAGGCCACCAATAGGGATACAATCCAGAAAACCATCAGCCGTCTGGATGAAGACCTCAGTACCCTCGGCCAAATCAGCAAGCTGTCAGAGACACTCAGCTTTCCTCACCAGGTCAGTCACACAAATGTGCACAAAACACACAAATGTGCAAACACACAACAGCATAATCACTCCTTGAGTTATTGTGTATATATAAAAGTCTAGCTATGTTAATGTTCCATATTTTACAGACTATATTAGCAAAGGCATATCTACAGGGCAGGCAATTGCCTGGGGTCCCGCATACTGAGAGGGCCCCCCGAGGGCTGATTATTTAAATAATAAGAAAATTTCATCTTAAAATAATGTGCAGCAATCCCCTTAAAAGGAGCCCGTTTGTGGGGCGCCGTCACGCTTCAGGACCCGTTTATGCTCCTGCGCCATCGCTTCACACTCGAGGCACACCAGCTTTAATTCCTGAAAATTAATTAAAGACACTTTTTTAAACTCGCTTTTGATTCTTAATATCTTTTTGACTGTTTTATATTTGTTTTTATTACAGTTTTATTCATTTTATTTAACTTTTTATTTATTCTGTGATTTGTGTTTTTATGTACAGCGCTTTGAGAAGCTACTTTAAAGGCGCTTTATAAAATAAAGTTTATTATTATTATTATTATTAATCTGAAAAATTAACCTCTCCGTCAGCCAGAAGCTCAAAGGAAAACCAGTTACCGGTTACGGGGGGAAGGGGCATCGCTTTGAGACCGTGTAGGGTAGCCCCTTTCTTTATCCATTTTTCTGTTCGTATAATTGTTTTCTATAAAGAAACAAAGTCTTTGAAACACATGTCTACTGCGATTCCTGCACGGAACATGAAGACATGATGACAACATAAATCTGTCAGGAGTATACATCAATCAATATATACATCTAATCAGCGTATTACTTGCATTGATCTTCCAGGACTGTTCTTTCATACAAAGTTCTTTATAGAGTAAAACTAGTCATTTCACCCCAAATAAAAACAATTTTATCACAATCCAGTTACATTTTTGAATCTGATTGGTCAAAAGGTGTTGATTATTTTTGCCAAACTGCAACTCTGACAATAGTAGCAACTGCAAGGCAAATCACAGGTTTATATTAACGTGCTCATTCTATTAGGTCAGGGGTTCCCAAACTTTTCCAGGGCAAAGCCCCCCAAATGACATTAATGTTTGACCGAGGCCCCCCTTTTGCAAGATGTCTTTAAAACACATTAAAAATACAGACTTCTGAATATATACCCCCCCTCCCTTTTTTTTAATTAATAATTACATCTTACATCTTTACATTACATTACATTAGGAATTGATTGTGGGTGTGTGGTTGTCTGAGAGTGAGAATTTATTTTTCACACCAAATTGTTGAGGCGCCCCCTGGTGGCCCCCACTTTGAAAACCACTGTACTAACTAAGTTATCACAGGGACTTATTAGCTTTTAAAAAATGTGAGGTAATGACGTTCTCCAAAAAAAACTGTTTTGTTTTGTACTATAAACCGATTTGAAAAATTATGGCACGTTCTATTTAATAAATTTATTGTTATCTTTAGCAAATTGCCCTGCGTTAGGTTTGTTGACTGTGCTGTTATAAGAAAATTCAAGGTTTGTGTTATTTCCTATAGCAGCAATGCCTGTTGTTTTTATTCCGTACTTAAGCTCATAATATTTGTCCACTTACACGGATGAAATATGGCTCACCATGTAACTACAGAAGTTAAGCAGGGTTAAAAAAATTTTATGCATCCACGTGCTGCGTTGCATTCATCCAATCGGATCAGGGGTGGACATAAACCGAGCAGGACTCTTAATCACGTCTAAGCATTTTAAATCTTCTACTCTATTAGTTGAAATAATGACTGTAAAACTTGTATATCTTATTTGGTACTTAGTCTAGCTTGAGTGAGCTAGCTGGCCTTGTGGATTGACATCTGCAGTTTATTAGCAAACATCTTATCAAAATGTTCAACATGGCTGCTTTCTTGGTTCCTTAAGGATTCCTATAACCATCCATATTAATGCTATTGAAACGCCCATCATCACTGAAACTGGACAGTTGAAGATCTTCATCTGTCCGGTTATTGTGAGTCTGTGCTCGCTGTAGCCTTCGATTTCTGTTCTTGGATGACAGGATTGGAAGCCAAAGTGGTCTGTTGTTGTAGCCCGTCCACTTTAAGGTTCTGCGTATTGTGTGTTCTGAGATGCTTGTCTGCTCAGCATGGTTGTAAAGAGTAATTATTTGAGTCACTGTAACCTTCCTGTCAAGGGATTTCTGCCGTATGATTGGCTGATTGCACAAAATGTTATTGTTCCTAATACAGTGACCGGACTGGTGAGGTTGTAGCATAACAATTCAGGTAAATAAAGAATTATCGACATTGCTTTGCTGCACAATTTAAAGCTCCGTTAGAGGGCAAAAAGTGTCTTATAGTGCAGAATTTCTGGTAGTAACTAATTCGTTTCCATGCACTACAATGAACGAGGCTCTCTTGTCAGCCTTATATGATGGATTCTTGCACTCCCTAAGTACATATTAATACTACATTAACAAGGACATCTTGTCGAATCTCTCTCCCTCTTATCCCAGAGTCTGGACGACGTGATAAAGGACCTGATGGCATCGGTTCACAGGGAATTAGCAGAGAAACAGTCCCTGGCGTTCAGCATGACCTTCTTACCCACCAAACTGGAGCTGAGCACAGCGTCTGCAGACAGCACGTTCGTCTTCGAGTTCAGCAGTCCAGATGCACGCAGCAACTTCGAGCAGGGCTTTGAGGAGGCTAAAAAAAAGCTTGGTAATATCACAGTTCTATCCAATTCAGAATCACATTATTTACCTAAAGTACAGATTACACAGGAATTTAGAACATGCACCAAATTTCACTAGATATGCATTCTGCATACAGAAGAGTGCTACATTTTAGGAAAACTGGTGTATTTTTTGTATGCTGGACAGGGAATTGTTTTTAGGCATGTTTTTGTTACTCAATCAAATCAATGCACTGAAACATTTCTATCCAGATGGGAGTAGTCTTTTTCAGGATGACCCTGCCCCATCCACATGGCACATGGGCCCACTGAATGCTTTAATGAGTATGAAAATGATGTAAATCATATGCTATGGCCTTCACAGTCACTAGATCTAAAACCGGTTTCACACCTATGGGAGAACAGTACTATTCTAGAGGCCTGTACGGTCTATGTCAACGTGCATTGAAGCTATTCTGGTGGCGTGTTGTGACTGAAATTGGGTTGAATAATTTTGAGGCTGGAGAAATCAGTATATTATATTATGAGAAATCATGCATTTTGAGTTGAATTTGGAGAAACCACTTGAAGTGTTCATTGTGTCGAACTATTTCAGTTGCTTTTGTTTGATTGCAAACAGCTGAAAGTCTGTCAATTTTAACAATAAACTTGATTTTCAATGGGGGTTGAATCATTTTGATTGCTGTATCTTTCTGGACACATGCTCATGCAGTCTGTAAAAAATAATACTGACATGATGGATTTGGCCTGGACTAAAATCTCATTGATACTAAGGTAATGATTATTCAGGGTGTCCTAGAAGTCTCCATACATAGTGGACTATGTTAGAACCACGTCGGTTGTGCCTTTCGTCAGTAGATCAGTGGAGAAGACGTCAACTTTTTGGTTGGTCCTCAACATTTCCAGACATTTTGAATTTCTTCATTAGTTTGGCAACAGTGTGGTATGTGATGTGCTCGCCATGTTTCCTGTTGAAGTCCATCACAACCTTGCGACAGCTTCCCGATCCAGCCATGGGAATGATTTCAATATGTTCTTTTTGTAAAAGGCGTTCTTGTTTAAAGTCTATATTATATATATATATATATATATATATATATATATATATATATATATATATATATATATATATATATATATATATATATGTGTGTGTGTGTGTGTATATATGTATGTGTGTGTGTGTGTGTGTGTATATATATATATATATATATATATAAACTTAGTATGAAAAATGTTGGAAGACGTTTTGCTATAAAGTGTAAATTTCCGCTATGTATGGAGACTTTTGGGACACCCTCCCCATGTATTACCTGACCTCACCATTGAAAACGAAAGGGCTTTAATGTATATTATTATATGGAACAACATACACATGTAGATATGCATGTATCTATATATGCACTTCTGTAGATCAAAAATGTCTATAAATATATGAGAATATATGAGTGCAGCAAGGCTGAAAGTGCAGTGATGTGTCACTGACTGAGTGTAGTGCAGTAGAGAGTGATGAGTAGAAAGGATTCTACATATTCCATCTTATCTGAGTGAAAGTCGCAAGTGTGCATGTCCTGTTTGACACCGTCCTCTCCTCCCCGTAGCTATGAATAAAGACGAGTGGGACCCTGAGTTCCTGAAAGCCATCCCCATTATGAAGACCCGCAGTGGCATGCAGTTCTCCTGCGCCTCACCGAGCCACAGCAGCCCGGAGAATGTGTGTGAGGTGTGGGTGTGTAATAGCGACGGCTATGTAGGCCAAGTGTGCGTGCTGAGCATCAGGGCCGAGCCCACGGTGGAGGCCTGTATTGCCGTCTGCTCTGCACGGATCATCTGCATCGCAGCCGTGCCTGGACTCAAGAGCAGGTCTGCTTGCATTTAACTCATAACATGTACTACACATTTAGTTAGAGTCTAGTGCTTAGAGCGGAGTTTGTAAATTCCTGCTGGGGGAAAAAAAAAAGCATGAACAGAAACAATCGCTGAATTTCTAACTGTTAAAACCACAAGCATTATTGGTCCTTAGTAATATCCACTAGACATAACATGCCACCAATAGAAGGCAACAAATTACCAGTGGAGACTGTCGTGGCAAACAATCTTTCCAGCCTAACAAAAAACATCTTACACAGAACGTTCTTTTATATTTAATTCAATTACACTTTGTCAGTATATTCTATAATACCCACAGGGACCATTACAGTTTCCATTAAATCCAATACAATTCCCATTATAATCATTCAAAGAAAACGCAATACGCAGGTGAAATGCTGTGCTGTGTATGTGAATACATTAAAACTGCAGTGTATGTTGTATATCTCTTTTAAGCAGCCATTATCTTGCACTGAAAATGAGTATTAGCCTTTAAAGAATAGTTTATCAGTAAGAATGAGACCTTGTACCCATCACTGTAATCTAGCTGTTTTTATGGACGCTTTTTATATTTATCGAGGCGATTTATTATCTAGTTAGTATCATGCTAACACTTGCGAAGTGAGGAGTAAAGCTCTTAGTTATTAGCCTTAGCTAACTAAGGCTCACATTTCATGGTTCTTTGGTGAAATTGGCGCTAATTTACCATCACTTTCAAAAATCAGAGTGTGATCTGATGCAGTCAAATTTTTCATTTGTGAATCCTTATTGTTTGTAATTGACTCACTTTTACAGTGATTTATTTTTAAAGTGGATAATATTTTTTTAGATTATTGTCATACTGTCATACTTCTAAAGTTTGGGCCAATGAGATTAACAAAGTAAAAATTAACTGCTGGAAGAAAATTCCTTTCCCATCTTGTTTGGCTTACACCTTGTAGAAATAAATTCATGAATAAACAGAGCCGGTATATATTATGCGTTGTATGATATTTTACAGTTTTTTGTTTGGTTGGTTGGTTGGTTGTGTTTCCTCAGGGAGCGTGTGGAATCAAGGTACTCTGCCCCTGCGGTACCTTCTAAGTCAGACTCACTTCCGGTTCCTTCTGTCCAACCTCAGCTTCACATCTCCATCTCTCGCTCCTCTCCGGAGCTCAGTGATCCTCTTGCTCCAACAGCGCATGAACTAGGGCCTTTTGAAAGCGACGACTCGGATGACGAAGACTCACCGAGTCCCTCGTCCACGCTGCAGAGCCAAGCATCACATTCCACCATCTCGTCCAGTTATGGCAGTGAGTCATGCTCATTCACACAATTTACACACTGATCTTTTATATTTATATATATATATATATATATATATATATATATATATATATATATATATATATATATATGAGAGAGAGATGGAGAAAAAATATATAGACATTTTACTAGGTTTGAAGGCTACATGAGAGGTTTGTAAAATTCGAACCCTGACTGTAATAGGAAAACTGGATAGTGTTCGTACTCAATAGTGGTTTAGAATAGTATATAATTATACGATTTGACACACAACACTAGTTTATTTAGCGGAGGTCAATAGACCAGGAAATGTAACTATTTTTATTGCTGAACTATGCTAGTGTGTCAGAATAGTGAAAAAAAGACTAAATTGTACCCTGTTATCATGTACCCTTTTCATTAGTGTGGCTTGACTGAACTGCCTTTGATATTATTATTATTTTTTTTTAATTGGTTAAATAAATGAATGCAACAAAAGAGGAGATTGCGACCCCATTTTATAAATCAAGAAACCCAGGTGGGGATTAACCAACGAGGGGACTAACCGATGTGGGGACCTCATTTGGGAATCCTTGGCCTATATACATAGCACATGTAAATTTGCAAGGATTGGTTGTTTTTTGAAAGAACCCAAAGAAAACTTTAGTTGGAAAGTTTTAACTTGGACAGCTCTCTCTCTCTCTCTCTCTCTCTATATATATATATATATATATATATATGTCTTTTTCTCATGAAGACGTCCATGCCACTAGTTACAGTTAGCAAGAAATGTGTGTGTCCTGCTCCCTGGATGGGAAGGATAGCATTAAATCTTCACTGTTAATCAGAGTCACTAGCCAATCGTGGGGTTCTGTAAGTTCATTCATGTTCATTCATTCTATGACTCTAATATTGCTGAGATGCGTCATAGCTGTAGCTTATTTAAAGTTATATGTGGTTCTGTAGTTGCCTGGAAAGAACCAGAATTAAGGTGCAGCCTAGGAGACGTCACATACCAGCATGATTTAAGCTTCCTTACATTTGTGCAGGCTATTTTTCTGTCATTTGTTTACACTTACCTAAATACAAATGGTTGCCAGAGAGATATACTAGACAGCCTTTAAGACTATGGTGTAAATGGGCGATGGTGCTGCCTCGGTTATTTATGCTTTGTCAAGGTGAACAAGTTCAGCAAGTCCTCCTAACAGACACAAATATAACTGCACTGAGCTAACAACATTAGCCTTGGTGGTCTTGCCCCGTGATTAAACCAGTTTAGTATAGTAGCAGGAGATTTACATTTTCATTTTAAAATACAGTGGATATTAAAAGTCTACACAGCCCTGTTTGAATTGCAGGTTTTTATGATGTAAAAAAATTAAACCAAGATATTACCTATGAAACCAGGTTATTTTTTCTTATTCTTTCCTAAACTGTTTCTATTTATTTTTCACTTAAAATTTTGTTGGTTACTCTATCACATTAAAGATGAAAACAGATCTGATATGAGATGATTTATATGTTTTCTTTGTTTTTTAACTCTGCAAAAACCTGCAGTATTAACAGGGGACTGAAGTCTTTTTATATCCACTGTGTATTTATCAGCCTCATTTAATTGCTTTCTCTTTAAACCTACCTGTAACAGTATTTCCCAATTCTACTCCTGGGCTAGGTGACTGCACGCTTCACTATTTTCCCTGCTGTTTTAACCTCATCAAAGTGTTCTTTTTTGTTTTCTTTCTTTCTTTCTTTCTTTTTAACTGATGAAAAGAAAAATCCTAAATCTATGTAATCAAATTGAAGTCATGGCATTTAGAAGCATGGATTTCATCTTGATATGTTTAGGTCGTGAATAAAAGAATACGGCACCCATGCTAACATAAATGATGAATCAAAATGATTGCAATTACAATACCACGAGAAATAGTCAGTGATTGTTATGATAACAAGATGATATAATCGTGAGTTGTTTGTGCAGATTAGGCAACTAAAATAACTCTGTACATTTTGCTCTGGCTGTAGCCAGTAATTGCATTTACTTTTGCATTCCTAAAAGTCATCATGGCAGCGATTTGGTGATGCGGTGTCCATGAGAAACACCCACACATACACTGCTGTTAATTTAATTAGCAGATGGCTTAATTAATTTAAATTTCCTTTGACTATGCGACTGTAATGGCTCAAGTGTGGCTTGATATTTAGGGTTACATTATTTATCTATAACTCTAACAGAAGCCATGTAAAGTATGTATTTCTTTGCCACCATTTTAGATGACGAGGGAGCAGGCTGTAAGGACATGGTCCCCGAGACTACCAGTTCGGAGGAGGAGCAGGAGTTCTCCAGCGGGTTTGGGCCACAGCGACTGAGCGTCGACAGCCCAATGGACGGACGCGCCATGCGCAGATCCAGCCGGGGATCCTTCACCCGCGCCAGCCTGGAGGACCTGCTGAGCATCGACCCAGAGGCCCACCAGAGCTCAGTGTGGCTGGGCACCGAGGACGGCTGGTGAGTGGCTGTTTGCTGTATTGGTTAATGAATTGTTTAAGAGCGCTCCTGTAGTATTTTATTCCTCGAATCAAACTCTAGGTGCAGTTTGTGTGGCTAGATGATTTTTTCATTTTTCTGATCCAGTTAAGTTTTTGCAGTGTGAAACCAGACCAAGTAGGAATTGCTGACTCCCTCCCACCTCTCACAATCATACAATAGCTACCAACCTGGAGGGTGAAGGGTAACACATGCTTCCCCAAAGATACACAGATCTAGTCAGAATTTCTGTTGCACTACTTAGGACCCCATCCTCCAATCGTTAAAAACAAATATGCTAATCGAATATGCTAATCGAATAAATATGCTAGTTGAAGTTCTTTAGAGCAATGTCATGAAAAAATCCTTTGTGGTTACCTAACAACATTTGTTCAACCTTTTTTTCTCACTACAAGCAATAATCAAAGATCCACTCAATAAAAGGTTCTTTAAGAAATATCTGGCTCTACTATGGCATCATTCTAGTCCCATTAATTGAATAGTGTATAGTAATCTGGGACGGCAGATCAGACAGTGGTCTCTCTTACCTCCAACACCTCAGACTACAAAAAGTCCTCTTTTTTTCCTGTTCTCACCTTAAATGACACTAGCTTGCCCTTGTTCAACCTTCTCATCATTTTCCAAACCTTGTAATTCATTGCATCTTGCACGGGCCCGTGTGACTCATCACTCTTAATCACAGGTCTTTAGAGCACCCCTTTTGTTCTCACTTTTCCTGTCATCACTTGATCTCTGAGGACATGCTATGTTCTTAGCATTAAAGTGGGCTTTAAACTGTATAGAAAATGTTTTCTATCATTAATCCCTTAGGCGGAAAACATTTAAGTTCATTTTAAGGGCTGAACAGAATCACCTGCAGCCGTTCTCCAAATTCTTAATTCTGTATGTTTAAAGAACTTGGAAAACTGCTGCAGGTGAATCTGTTCAGCCCTTAAATGAACTTAAATCTCTTCCGTGAAATGTGTTCTGTGTGTGTGTGTGTGTGTGTGTGTGTATGTGCTTGTTCTAATACACTGTTGCATTATTGACAGGGATTTGTATAATAAAACCTAATAAAAATACCTTTAAAAAAAATATTTTAAAAAATCTATATAAATTTTACATGCTGATATGGTGTAAGGAGATGCTTAATGAACATTTTAATTAATAAGGAGCCGCCAGTGGCAGAGCTTTCCAACAATCTGTAAGTTTTCAGCCATGAGAAGGTCTTTTGCACTTGATGTGCACTTTCAGGTTTCTCCGTAACGTGAAATTAGCATTTTTTGTAGTCTTTTTCACTTTGTAGAGTGCATTACCACACACAGCTGTTTTCATTACTAATAGAAACTAGAAATGATATCAAATGGGAATATTTTGTCACCGTGTGCTTCTCTTTCTCTCTCTCTCTCTCTCTCTCTCTCTCTCAATAAAGGAACTCAGTCATTTTCAGTTTTACAGCATGTTGTGGAAAACACCAGGACTGTTAACTGCTGCCCTTGTGTTTTGTGTGTTTCCAGCATCCATGTTTACCAGTCCTCAGACAACATCAGGAACAGGAAGAACAGCATGAAGATGCAGCATGCGGCCTCCATCTTGTGCATCCTGTAAGTAAAACCCCACTGTTATCTCACTGGCTGTTGCGTCTGCCCTTTAGCAGCTAAACAGAAAGTTACACACTTAATTTTCTTTTTTCTGCTTTGTAAAGGTATCTCGACAACAAAGTCTTTGTGTCGCTTGCTAACGGTGAAGTGATTGTCTATCAAAGGGAAGCAGGTAATGTTCTCTTGACATATTACATATTCATTCAGAGTGCATTAGTCCACTACTAAGACCAAAGTTATTCCTTTCCCATGCATCAAAAATAAATACAACCCAGATTATTATTATTATTATTATTATTATTATTATTATTATTACATACGTGTTATTCAAGAATACCTCATTTAAAAATTGAGGCAAATTTGTTTTCAGAAAAACTATACAAAATGCAAAACTATATACTGTGGAATTTATTTGATTTGTTTTAAATCTGTTTTATTCTCTTTATGCTGATTATTGCTTTTGAGTGTGTTTTGTGCCAAAATCTTTTGACTCTGTTAGTAGTATCCTTTACAAAAAAATGGTTGGATTTGCACATGAGTCGAGGACAGTGATGTCTAGATTTATTGAGGATGGGGCTTATTCGTTTATGCAATAGTCATCTGACACAAACATGCTTGTAAAATGTATTTTATTTATATATATATATATATATATATACACACACACAGTGTACAGGAGGTGGACGTAGCATGCTGTGACATTGAGTATCAAGTATAAACATAAACATTTCATCTTCAAAAAAAGTTCAGCACCAAACAAGGAAAATTTTTAAGTCAAATAATAGTATAAACTCTTCTAGTAATGCAGTTATAATTTATACTTACTGTTCCTGTTGGCTGCAAATGAACCTTCATTTATTTATTGATAAGTGGATCATGAGGCAATAGCTGTTTAAATACATGGCAAAGGCAATCGAAAAATATCTGATGGAGTTGTTCTTTTAACAGTGTAATGCAGCTGTCCATTAAAGCACATTTAACTGCATTACTGCTTTGCATTATTTTCCTATAACAGCATGCCCTGTTTTATTCCTCAGGTGCCTGGGTGAAATTTATCACAACTCTATATGCAAGTTTTTCCATTTTCAAGAAACACTTTCGCAGTACTAACACTAATGCAGTTCACCCTTACAGTATGTACGAGTCCAGTGAGCGATGTCACAAATGAACCTTAACAGCCTTAAACCAGTCGCATCAGATATACGGATTTTTAGAGGACAGTGTCGCACTTTCAGCCACAGAATTGATGGATAATGTTAATGAACCAAACAGGGTCGAAAAATATTCCTGGCTAGTTATTTGGATGGCAGAAGGACATGAGCGTGTTTCCAAAATTCCTGTTAATACCCTAAATCTATTACAATTATTATTCCACATAGATTCATTTTGTGGTTCAAACGACATGTTCAGGGGTACTAAGGGACCACATTACTGATGACCTCTTTAGTCATGTAATCTGTAGTCAATACACATTACATTTCCTCAGTAATCTACATAACACTGAATGCTCTCTACTCACAGGCAGTTTCTGGGATCCTCAGAGTTCTCAGACGTTGTGTCTGGGTTCCCCGAGCGGCCCTGTCACTAAGATGGTCCCAGTGGCGGGGAAGCTGTGGTGCGGCTGTCAGAACCGGATTCTGATCATCAACACCAGTACTTTAACGCAAGAGGTGAGTGAGAATGAGGGACCGCACCATGGTGCCCTTTGTCCTGATAGAAATGTCTTGAAATTCTTTTCTTGTTTTGTCTGATTTGTTGCATTGGTTCTGTCTCACTGGGAGTCCAGTAGAGCGTAATTGTCCTGCTTTTTGAAAGGGACAACCTTCTTCTCTACCCTGTCAAACATGGATTGTGTCTGGAATATTACAGGAATTAGCGTCTTATTCAAGTGCATACAACGTTCAAGATGATGAGGAGTGAGAGCTGGTTGCTGCATGCTAGCAGGAGTGAAGTGGATATAACCTGAATTTGAGAAGAAAATTTGATAAAATAGTCCTTATCTTCTATCTAAAATTGGTTTAAGTTTTGTCTAACATAAATATTTAATGATTAGCCCAAAGCAGTGTACATGCAAACTGAATGTTTTTATGCGCTCCTGAATAGTTTTGATTAATGACATCATATCCTGAAAGAGTGTATACAGAATTATCTGGTATGTTTTAAGCTATAATCTAGTTGCTGGACATGTTAACATGGTCATGTGTTTATTTATGTGTATGTATATGTTTGTGTGTTTGTGTTCGTGTTATATATATATATATATATATATATATATATATATATATGCAGCACTCGTTTGCAGTGGGCCAGGACAACGGGCGGTGTGTGACCTGCATGGTGAGCTATGGTCAGGGTGTGTGGGTGGCTCTGCAGGGCAGCGCGCAGGTTCGTCTGTACCACTCCACCAGCTATGAGAGCATCTTTGAGGTGGACGTGGCACCTGCTGTTCACAAGATGCTCGCAGGTACTGAAAGTATTATCATTGGTTTGTATTAATGCTCATGTTCTGATATGATATCGTTTCTGTAGTAACGGTCCTTGACATGGACTTGTATGGCAGATGCACCACATAATCTGATCGTAATCATTTAAAACAAACTAGAAAACATGCTGTTACTTAATAAAGAGAAATGTGCAATCGTGAAAATGGTTGGGTTTTCTGTACGCCTATTTAACATTTTTGGAAGGAGTCTCCAGTGTCAGTGCTTTGTAAAAGTCAGAGGTAAAAGATTTAATATTTTTTTGCCATAAAAACACTTAATGCCTTCACATCTGATATATGGTTGTATCTTCTCTCTCTCTCTCTCTCTCTCTCTCTCTCTCTCTCTCTCTCTTTCTCTCTCAGGCTCAGATGCCATTATCCGCCAGCACAAGGCTGCATGTCTGAGGATCACAGCTCTCCTGGCCTGTCGAGACGTGTTGTGGATTGGGACGAGTGCCGGGGTAGTGCTCACTCTGCCAGTCCCACCTGTAACCTCCAATGTAGGGACAGGACCTTTGCGCACTCCGCTCATGCCCACTGGCTCTGCGCACGGCCACACCGGCCACGTCCGCTTCCTCACCTCCATCGAGCTGCCTGAGGGTTTTGATGTTCACTTTCCCTCCCAAGCAGAGTCAGGTGTGTTCAATAATTAATGTCATATAGCGTAAGGTAAATTAAAGTCAGCCACTGTTGTATTCTTTGGTTCATATATGCACTATACACCGATACGGTTAACTTTAACACTACCATTTTAAACTTTAATACGGTCAATTAAATTTTTAATACTGTTATTTTTAACGGCAACGCCAGTATTTCGAGGTGTAACACCGCCATTTTAAACTGTACAGGTAACACCACTATTTCACACTGTAATACCACCAGTTTAGTCTGTAACACCACCATTTTAACTGTAGCGTCACTGTTTTAAAGCTATAATACAAATTAAAAGTCTAACAGTGTCTAATATTAAAAGTCTAATATTCTGTTAAATTGTAAGATCACTATTTTATACTGTAAAATTGCTCTTAAAAAGTATTCCTCACATAGTTAATACCATAGGTAGTATCTGCAGATTATTTAATGATTTTTTTTTTGTCCATTTCATTTCCTGTTTTAACCCTGTCTCTGTGTTGTGTGTGTCTTAGAGCTGAGTAGTGATGGAGGAGTGCAGCAGCGCCGGTCCTCCACCCTCCTCACAGGTAAGTCCACTCTGCTGGTGATCAGCGGCGGAGACGGATACGAGGACTTCAGGCTGAACAGCAGTAGCGAGACAGTCGGACGAGACGACAGCACCAACCACCTGCTGCTGTGGCGTGTGTGAGAAGCTTCACCCACTCCATATCAAGCCCCCGTGCCATGAAACCAGGCTCCGGCCCCTTTCTGGCAGCGTGCTGCTCAAGACTCTGAACCCTGCTATCTCTGTGCATGAGTATGGCAGAAACTGAAAGGGTCGTTTCTATCATTTTCTTTGTTTCGTTGTGTAATCAGTCATCAAGTTGTACTCTTGTGTGCCACATGGTGTAAGAAGTGAATCTCGCGCTGCTTGTGGTGTTTCCTAGCGGGATATTTTCATGTAGCGTGACGCCAGTCTACAGAGAAGAGATCACTGGATGGAGAATGAAGGAGCAAAAGAACATGATGTGTGAAGTAACTGCAGTGTGGGAAAGGGCTCAAAGCTGATAATATTCTCCTCAACAAGAGAGTATAACTGAACGAAGAATAGAGCAGAAAGAATCGTACAGATCTAAAGACATCGAGATGAAAGAAATGGACTCGAATCTATTGGAACGATTTTTTTTGGACACTAAAGACGACTGGATATCTCCGAGTGTTTTCTGTCCTGCCCCTCTTTAGAAATCGATGGATGATGGACTCGTTTACACACAGCGTGATCAACTACTGCTCCGTCACACTGTGATCGCGTTCATGAACAACAAGGTTTTGTCTCGAGCTCCACAAGTGGGAGTGATACGAGAGTTCGTCTGTACCTAACCAATGTGCAATATAAAGCTAGGGTATCTACTTAAGACTATATTATATAGACACACACTCATACATGCACACCAACTAAAGCCACACACTTATCCCACCCTACCCCTTTTCCACCTCCACAGTGCAGTTGGTTCAGGGATTTTAAGAAATGGCCTGAGTTTCCACCAGTTTAAGACCTGAAGTGTTGCGTAAATTAAAATAACATAAAAAAAGACAGACAATGTTATGTGTGTGTACTTATGAGTCGAAGCCATCCAAACCCTTTAGCTAGTATAGATAACAATTACATTCAAAAAAAACGAAACCTACGTGTCTTGCGTTATTTTGAGTGTGCTTAAATATATTAACTATACTCTTTAAAAAATAAAAGGGTTCCTCGAGAGTTCTTTACATGGTTCTAATTTACTAAATGGCTTCTATTTTGCACACCCTGTTGTAGAATTGTAGACCCTTTATGCTTCCCAAGTGAGACAAACTTTGTGTGTTCAATGAAGCTTCCCCCCTCCCCAAGCATTTAGTTTTACTTACATGATTATTTTCTGCTCAGACCATTGATAAATTGTGGCAATATCCATTTTTGATATCCCCCAAAAAAAAAAAAAATAGAACTCAAAAATAGTTTGTCTTTCTGGGTAAACCCTTAAAAGGTCTTTAAGAACCTCTTATGTATCAGAGAGACCTCCAAGTAGAACCATTTTAGGAAAACGAAAAAGAAAAGAACTGTTGAGGAAACACTCATGAGTGCACCGTCATCTCCTTTGGTGAACGTGTAAATAACTTGAGTTGCTCAAGTTTGTTGCTCAAGTTTGATAAAAAAGTGCCTCTGCCCCCAAGCTCCTGCTTCTTGGGTCCAATCTAGCATCATTTAGTTGAGTCTGCCAGCCGAGAACCAGCTCTTTAGCAGTGGAAATGCACAGAATGATTAAAGATTAGGATCTAGCACTGTGTTGGTGGAAACAGGCTACCTGTAACAGCGTTCTAATCCTTATCGCCATATTGTTACAATCACAGCCTACTTCTTTCCATATCATCACACTATTCTTTCTGTTGTCCAGTTATTGTTTTTGTGTCCTTTTTTTTTTTCCTTTTTGTTATGGAGTCCAGTAGGTCATATACAGGAGCAGCCAATATGGCCGTTGTGGTGAAATTGTGTACAGTATTTATGTTTTTGATTTTATTTTACAGCACTTAATTTATAAAGACTTCTCTTCTGTTACCTAAAAAGGTGAAGCTGGATGGCTCATTCATGCTACTTTGTGGTTCTGTTCAACCGTGCCATTACACGTCTCACACACACACACACACACACACACACACACACACAAGAAAAATTCAAGCACATTTTCATAATAGACAATACATAGCACAATATTTAGGTGAACTGATAATACCATATATTAAATATATATATATATATGTATATGTATATATATATATATGTATGGAAAGAAATCTGAAAAAAAGGAAGAACTCAACTAAAAGGTGTTGAGTGTGTTGAAGGCATCTACTCAGAATCAAACCACACCACTTTTTGTGTGAGCTGAGTTTTAACACTTGTTTACATCATGCGTTCCTTAACACCAGCATTAAGCATTGTTTTTGGTAGTTTAGCTGAAGAAGGATCAAGTTTATTTGTTGCTTTTGCACGTTCTGCGTCATCAGCTTAGAAAGCACTCACACAGGGAGTCCCAGAGGTAATAGTGCAGTCACATTATAGCAGAAAACAGCAGAAAAACGAGTAGCAACATGCATATAGAATAAACGTAGTGCACTACCAATTTAAAAAAAATTCCCTGGCTGAGCAATTCAGTCCGATGTATGCACTATAAATGCCTCTATGATGTACCCGATGCTCTGAAACGTGAGATGCAAAATACTGGAAGTTTGCACTCAATGGTTAGAACCTGCTTTACATAGCAAGACAAAAGTGGAGAAATCTGAAGGTGTTCTGGTGTAAATTATTGAAAATGAATGCAAATTAATGGAAAAGGTCTGAGCATTTGGAGGTTTAAAGTCAGCAGGTGTTCCTGTGGTCTTGTCAAGTACATAGTATGAGATTTGAGACTCCATAATATCGCAAAACGAAACACGGCAAATAAAGCTCACATCCTCTCATTTTAATGCACAGAATTAAACAATATGTATATTATTTAACAACAAGCAAAATGAATACTTTTGGATAAAACTTTTCTCCGGTGTCAGCACTTTGGAACAGTACGTTTTCCACCACAGGAAAGTCTTCAGGCTGAAGTTTTTTGTCTTATTAATTTCAAGGGAGAGCTTTAAAAACAAAAAACAAAACAAAAAAATTAAGGCTGGCGAGGGAAGGATTATTTATATCTGTTCCAACATAAGTGATAATAAAATGAAAAATAATAAGTTCGATAATAAGTTAGAAATTTGTCATCATTGGCAAATTGCTGTGGAACAAGAGGAGTAACACACTCCAGGACATGTTTGATATCGATTATTTTCCTATAACAGTACACTCCATCGTGCCATGTTTTATTCTGTTTATATAATCTGCTCATTCTTTATTAACAATACCGGAACTGTATTGACTGCTGATCTTCTCAGTAACTGCCTATTATTTCTGACCTACGGAGTGGTGCATTACAGGCTGAAAGTGTAGAAACAAATTTCAGAAACCGTTTACAATTTGGACAGTTTGCCGAATAACCGGACATTTGTTGACATTTAGTCCAGACGTACTATATGGAGAAAAAATAAATATCGTATTGGATTGAGATCCTGTGGGAGGAACGTGAGTGTTTACTGCATCCCATGAGTCACTTTATAAGACCCCCTGGAATGTCTTCACGCCAGTAGTTCATGAATTTTCAGGAATGTTCTTGAATTTGTCTGGTTGCCTTTAAAGATAAAGAAACGGATCCGAACCATGTTGCTGCAGACGTTTAGTTCTGTTCTTAAACAGATTGTCTTGTATCACTTAGAGTAGAAAGAACTAATGTTTAGTTATTGTGCTTCCATTTTTTTTTTCATGTAATGTATGTGGCGGCCTGGGAAAACCCTTTTCTTGGTGACGTTTTCACATTTTCTATTGTATATAGTTTTAACAATGTTTCTGACCTTACTCTTTTTTTTTTTTTTTTGCATAAATCTGAAGCAGACGTAAATTGACAGAATTTTTAATCTTTCGTTCCAACAACGACATAGACATTTCTGACAGCCGTTATCTCATTACATCCTTACTGTAAGCGATTAGGTTTATTTCGATTTCACTACGGCGCATAACAATCCAACAGCTTTACCAAATGGTGACAGTCTCTGTGTGAGGAAATCATACTTAGCTTTCAATGCGTTTAGACATCTTCAAACAGACTAACTGATTTTACCTCTGCGACTCCTTACACAATGTGATTTTTGTATCTGAGTTTTCCCAGACCAACACACACACACACACACACACATATATTTAATATAAGAATCCAGAGAAATACTTTTGTCAGTTGTGCAAGCAAAATTCTTTTTCTTTGGAAGTCATATTTCTCTAGAAATCAACATATATTTCTGTGGAACAAAATAACTTGCCCAACACATACCTTGGAAGCATCATTTTTCTAACACGTCCTTTTAAATACCATCTGCGTTTTATTGTTCTGCATTTTAAACTTCAATTTGACTTTGGTTTCGGCAGGAGGAGATAGGAAAGAGAAGAAGCGAGCACTCTCTTCCCACAGGATATAACAAAAAGCAGCACAAACTGTATATATTTTATTCCAACCACTGACCGACAGCAATATGTGACAAAAACGGTTTTGACTCAAATTGATGGTCTGTGTATATCGCTGTATTGAAACTTTGAACTTTAGCTTTGCGTCAGTGGTCACATCTGGGAAAAACCCTCATTCTCACTGATCAGACTGGCAGTAATATAAGAATTGCGAGCACATACCACACCGACAGAGGTACCGTCTCATTATCTCGGCTTGAACGGAGTGCCAGTTGGCTGTTTATTTAGCAAACACTTGCTCTGTGAGAACATGCGTGTGTGTTTTTTTTGTTTTGTTTTGGTTTTTTTTTGTTTTTTTCTCATGTGGGTTTGCGCACATTGTTATCCATGCTGGTTATCTGCATGTAATCTTTGTTCACGGCTGAATGCTTTGTGTCTGTGTCTGTGTGTGTGTGTTTTTTTTTTTTTTTTTTTTTTCTCTCCACAAAAAAATAATTATAATAAAAAAAAACCCAAAAACACCCACAACAAAACCCCTTTTTTTATTTAATATAAAAAATATTTTTTTTTTTTTTTTTTTTTTCTCTAACTGAACTGGTGTGAATATTTTGGTCAGATTTGAATGGCTTGATTTTTATTTTGAAGGGGAGTGCTTATACATGTCCTTATTTTGTTAAGGGACAAATTGGTTCCCCCGTCTGAAAAAAAAGGGGACAGCGTGGATTAGTACATTTGCCTCGCACCTCCAGGGTTGGGGGTTTGAATCCCGCCTCGAATCCCTGTGCTTCGAGGGTTTCCTCTGGGTAGTCCGGTTCAATTCATAGACATAAATTTCCAAATTGTCCGTGTTGTGTGTGTGTGTGTGTGATTGTTCCCTGCGATGGGTTGGCCCTCCATCCAGGGTGTCCTTCGCTTCATGCCCCGAGTTCCATCGTATAGGCTCCAGGCCCCCTTATGACCCCTCGTGACCCCCTTATGATAAACGGTACAGACAATGGATGGATGGATGGACTATGCTTAACACACCATTTCAGTTTTTTGGTATGCATCAATGCCCATGCTGATACAGAAATGAGGAACCTACTTAGTATTAAACAATCTGGGGCATCATGGAACATTTTATTGAGCTCAGTTTATGTTGGTTGCTGCCATATGCTGCTTGTCATGAACACCCGCATTTTCTCTTTAAGACATTTTTCCGATTGAACCGTAGGTCCGATTGTAAGCCGATTGAACAATAGGTCCATATAAATGAGCTCAAGGTGTCATTAATTACACCCTGAATCCTGAGCAAAGTATAGACTCATGCAAGCAAGGGAGGAAGGAGTATGCGTGTCTCAGTGCTCGCTGAACTGAAATGCGTGTTCTCCTCTGCATGTTTGCTTCACTGCGCTCACGAATGTCTTCGTGTACGTGCAATTTACGGTATCTTGCACTCATATTTAATGACCGTGCTCGCTCATACTGCTCTGCATGTTCAGGAAAGCTCTCAAGACACCCCCTGTCCCCGCTCTCAATTAAGTATAAATTTTAAAGGTTAGTTGTCTTGTAATACATTTGCTGTAGTCGCTCCTCTTGATATTTCCACAGTTTGTATTCTGCTTTGCTTTGTTTGACATCATTAATAGTCTTACTAGGCTTACACTAGTCATCACATATAGTATCATGAGGTATTAGATGCTGGTACCTGAGCATTTTTTAACAGTTCAAATAAAAGACCATTGTACTGGTCTAATCCATCCCTGCTTAGCTTGGCTAACATTAACGTTACCACTAAAGTTACCCGAATACCTAAGCTAATGTTGCGTCAAAATTAGCCACGTTTGCTAGCCAGACAGCTAGCGTTAGGTAAACTATTATATTGTGTAAGGAGTTACTCCGCTGCAGTGGGTAGCATTCCCACTTCAAAGCTGGAGTGTCCTCAGTTCTCAAGCTCTGGTTACTCTCTTTATGGAGTTTTGCGTGTTCTCTGCATGTCTCCAAAACATTTCAGTACGTGGATTGTTTATGCTAAATTGGCCCCAAGTGTAAAGTTGTGTCCGGTTTATATTCCCATCTCACACCCAGTGTTCCTAGGCTCTAGAGCCACCATGACCCTTACCAGGATAAAGTGGTTAATGAAGATGAATGAATGAATTGTATTGTATAATTAACACTAGCCAAGTTACCTAACAAGCTAGCTAACATTTAAGTAATCTGTTATTGGTTGATGTTATATTATCAAGTTTCCAATTGGCTGAACCATTTTAAGTTAACCTCTTAAATTCCCAGGAGCCCTCACTCTTGCAACTACACACATTTTGCTATTAGTTTGACTGTCATTACTGAAGAAATCCTAGTACTTACTGAATCATATGCTTTAAGATAAAGAACTGAATAATATTCTGAGATTTTAAGGAGTTTTTAAGCTCTACCCCTATCAAATAGGGATGACTATCACTTTGCAAAATCTCGTGTGTGTGTGTGTGTGTGTGTGTGTGTGTGTGACAGCTGCCAGCTTTGTATAGATGCTAGTGTTACAATCGTGTGTTTTGGTGTGTTGTATCTCCACATATGGAAAAATCACACACTATAGGGCTGATGATTTTGTGGCATTTATTAGAATCGTTTGCTTTATTTCACATTGTGAACATGTCTAGAGAAGCATATTTTCATATGATAGCGCAGAAAGTCCATCAGATCCGTAACTCCAGTGTGTTTGTAAGTAGCCTTCCAGCCATTTTCTTGTGAAGGAAGTCATTGTGTTTATTGTAAATTTGGATATATATTGCCTTTTTTTTCCTGTACATAGTGTTCTCACTGTCTACAATTGTTGATATGAATCTGATGGCATATTTTTTATATACTTGTTTAATTGTCTGTTCACCCCCCCCTCAGCATGTCCCTCTGTGCTGCCATATTTAAATAACTGTCGTATTTTAGAAGAAGTGTCTCGCCTCTCTGCAGCTCCTGTTCCGATCCTCATGGTCTCTTCACTGCTTTTCCTATTTGTGGTTCTTGTGGGTTTCTTTGCCATTAAAAATGATCACTGGTTGCCAGATCATCTGGTCTTACATGAATCATTTCAGAATTAAAAAAATGCATATGCCGCTCTCTTTCAGAGGCACGACAACGGACATCTCCATAACAAACTGAGGTACAGTATATACATTTAAAGGCTTAGGTAATGCAACACACTGTTATTTACAGCTGTTTTGATATCACACAATGTGATTCAGAAGCCATGCTTCCTTTACTGGGACTGATGCACAGAGCAGTATAAAAGCCTAAAAGGATAAAAGGCATAAAAGGAAAGGGAGCGAGAGAACCAGACACACAGCATGCCAAAATGCCAAACAGAATCCATTTCATAATGTAATGTTACCAAAATATTAAGGTTCCCTTAACTAACATGAATTCTTTTATTACCAAACCATGAACTTCCACATTAATAAACCATACATACTGTTAGCAAAGTAACAAAGAAAACGAACACATGTAATTGACATTTGTTTAAATTTTACAGTTGAGGCCAGAAGTTTGCACACACCTAGGCTGAAAACATTTCAAACTCATTTTTTTTCACAGCTCCACATATTTCCTGTGTTAAGTCAATTATGGTGTCTACAGGGTCATTTCAAAATAATAGTTAAGAGGCTGATTTTATTTCAGCTTTTATTTACAGCATTCGATTTTCAGTGGGTCAAAAATGTACAAACGCCTTTGTGGTATTTGGCGACATTGCCTTTTAATTGCTTGAACTTGAATAAAACACTTGGAGTAGCCTTCCACAAGCTCCTCACTAAACTTTGCTGGAATTTTTTTTTTTGCTCGGTCCTCCATACAGCGCTGGTGTAACTCAGTCAGGTTTGTGGGCTGCTTGCTCAAACACGCTCTGTCAGTGTTCGACTGAGTTTTACCTTTCTGTCGGATGTCACGAGGTGTTGCTTCAGTATGTCTAGATCCTTCTTCCAAGATGTCATCTATTTTCTGAAGTTCACCGTCCATGACATCATCTCCAGGTATAACGATGTAGGACTCTCTTAATGGTGGATGTACATACTTGGTGGAGGTACCAATTCCTTCGTTATTGTCTTGGGGTTCAGTTAAACCTTCTGTACTGAAGTTAGAGGTTTAAATTTAGATCACACATACATCATTTCTACGGCTCTCGCTTGTAATTATGGTCATCACTGGTTCAAAATCTTCAAGTCAAGTCACCTTTATTTATATAGCACTTTTAAAGACAACAAGTGAGTGTTTAGAAATATATAAATACGCTGTACATTTTAAATTAAGTAGGTTCAAGCTGCAGTGACCTCAAATGCCTGAGAGAAATACATTTTATGTTGCATTTTAAAATAGCTTCTTGTTGGTAATGCCTTTTAAAAAATTAAGCTGTTCCATAATCTTGGAGCTGAAACAGAAAAAAGCCTAGTTTAAATTTAAACCTCATTTGAGTCTGGGGAGTAATTTAAAAACAAGCGGCTAAAAGATCGTAAAACTTTTGCGGTAGAATGATCAAAAAGGAGGTCAGACATATAACTTTAAATACAAATGCTAATAACTCGATGCTGTATTTGAGTGAGGCCAGAAAAGAATATATGCTTAATACACTGTACAGTTTTCGGCTGAAATGTGTTACCGTGTGAATGAAATTTGAGTAAATGAAGTGAACAGGAAAGGCAGACATCACGTTTTCTCGAGCGCGAAAGGATTTGTCTCAGTTGGTAATGTTTTCTTGAATAATAGGTAGACTAAGTAAGATGTTGTATTAGGGTTGTTGTTTTTTTATTGCTTATATGATGAAAGCTAAGGATCGGGTCAAGGGTTGGACTTAACAGTGTGTATATACAGTGAGGGAAAAAAGTATTTGATCCCCTGTTGATTTTGTACGTTTGTACAAAGAAGTGATCAGTGTATAATGTTAATGGTAGATTTATTTGAACAGTGAGAGACAGAATAACAACAAAAAAATCCAGAAAAACGCATGTCAAAAATGTTATAAATTGATTTGCATTTTAATGAGGGAAATAAGTATTTGACCCCTTTGCAAAACATGACTTAGTACTTGGTGGCAAAACCCTTGTTGGCGATCACAGAGGTCAGACGTTTCTTGTAGTTGGCCACCAGGTTTACACACATCTCAGGAGGGATTTTGTCCCACTCCTCTTTGCAGATCTTCTCCAAGTCATTAAGGTTTCGAGGCTGACGTTTGGCAACTCGAACCTTCAGCTCCCTCCACAGATTTTCTATGGGATTAAGGTCTGGAGACTGTCTGAGGGAAGGAGGTTCTCACCCAAGATTTGAAGAAAGATTTCTGGCTCCCAGGTGTCTTTTATACAGGTAACAAGCTGAGATTAGGAGCACACTCTTAAAGGGAGTACTCCTAATCTCAGTTTGTTACCTGTATAAAAGACACCTGTCCACAGAAGCAATCAATCAATCAGATTCCAAACTCTCCACCATGGCCAAGACCAAAGAGCACTCCAAGGATGTCAAGGACAAGACTGTAGACCTACACAAGTCTGGAATGGGCTACAAACCATTGCCAAGCAGTTTGGTGAGAAGGTGACAATAATTCACAAATGGAAGAAACACAAAAGAACTGTCAATCTCCCTCGGCCTGGGGCTCCATGCAAGATCTCACCTCGTGGAGTTGCAATGATCATGAGAACAGTGAGGAATCAGCCAAAAACTACACAGGAGGATCTTGTCAATGATCTCAAGGCAGCTGGGACCATAGTCACCAAGAAAACAATTGGTAACACACTACGCCGTGAAGGACTGAAATCCTGCAGTGCCCGCAAGGTCCCCCTGCTCAAGAAAGCACATATACATGCCCGTCTGAAGTTTGCCAATGAACATCTGAATGATTCAGAGGACAACTGGGTGAAAGTGTTGTGGTCAGATGAGACCAAATCGGAGCTCTTTGGCATCAACTCAACTCGCCGTGTTTGGAGGAGGAGGAATGCTGCCTATGACCCGAGAACACCATCCCCATCATCAAACATGGAGGTGGAAACCTTATACTTTGGGGGTGTTTTTCTGATAAGGGGACAGGACAACTTCACCGCATCAAAGGGACGATGGACGGGGCGTGTACCGTCAAATCTTGGGTGAGCTTCCCTCAGCTAAGGCATTGAAAATGGGTCGTGGATGGGTATTCCAACATGACAATGACCCAAAACACACGGCCAAGGCAACAAAGGAGTGGCTCAAGAAGCACATTAAGGTCCTGGAGTGTCCTAGCCAGTCTCCAGACCATCATCCCATAGAAAATCTGTGGAGGGAGCTGAAGGTTCGAGTTGCCAAACGTCAGCCTCGAAACCTTAATGACTTGGAGAAGATCTGCAAAGAGGAGTGGGACAAAATCCCTCCTGAGATGTGTGCGCCTGCAACGTGGCAACCTAGACAAAGAAACGTCTGACCTCTGTGATTGCCAACAAGGGTTTTGCCACCAAGTACTAAGTCTTGTTTTGCAGAGGGGTCAAATACTTATTTCCCTCATTAAAATGCAAATCAATTTATAACATTTTTGACATGCGTTTTTCTGGATTTTTTTGTTGTTATTCTGTCTCTCACTGTTCAAATAAATCTACCATTAAAATTATAGACTGATCATTTCTTTATCAGTGGGCAAATGTACAAAATCAGCAGGGGATCAAATACTTTTTTCCCTCACTGTACACACCTTAATGTAAATGGTTTATATTTGCAATAGACAATACTGTTACTGGTATTATTATTATTGTTGTTGTTGTTGTTGTTCGTAATAATAATATCACTATAATTGTCTTCATGGCCATATTTATGCACAGCTGCTCTAGCAGTTTAAAGTACAACTGCATTAGAATTGTTAAGCAGGTGTATTGGTCACTTGCTTGATTTCGAGTGACTCGAACATTCATGCACTATAAATAGCAAGCATGAGGCCGATTCACACAGGGATCCGGTTGTGTGCAATAACAGTAGCCTCACTGTGTGTCTTATGTGACGTTCTTTGAGTGAGTGAGATTTTGTGATGGGGGAGGAATGAGCATTCAGGATGAGAGTATAATGGACACTAATGAATTATTGCAATAGCAATGTTTGGATGCTGAGCTCCAGAATGTGTTCATTTATTGATAGTTTGAGTTGTCATAAACCGTTAGCTTTACTAAAATTGACATTTGCAATTTTATATTTAAGAGGTTTAAGTTATTTATCAATCACATTATTTAATTGCCATCAAAAGATGAGACAAAATCAACTGTAAAAAAAAAAAAAAAAAAAAAGAGGCACTATTTAAAAACATATGTCCTGTACGTATAACCATAATTATCCAAATCATTTAAAATATATATCTTTTTTACTTTACAAACCTGTTCAAAGGTGTGGTGTTTACATTTGCTTCATTGTGCCTGATACGGTCACACAACAGGATATTCTAAAGTTGACATTTTTGAATTATGAATGAAAGAATAAGGAAAACAAGGTGTAATATCAATTAATGAATTAATATTTTTTCTACTTATTGTTCATTAATTTATTATTATGATTATATAATTTATTAATCAGGTATTTTGTAGGGTTGTGAATAGCATTTTCCACACTGTATTTAAGAAGTCATAAGGAACTGGAGAGTAAATGAAAGCGGGGAAAACAGGATGAATGAGTCAGGAGAGGAAGGAGTTGTGATGTTTTGGAAAGCTGCTGACTCAGCAGATGTGTATCATCAGTTTTTTACACAACACAATATGACCACATGATCCGAATGGTTAAATAGCGTCATATCTGTCTGGTATTGAAAAATGTTGCTTGAATACTGTAGACTGTAAAACTTACTATAATTGTAATTACAGTTTTTTTTATATATATATATATATATATATATATATATATATAAAAAATATAATGTAGTTCTAACCAGTTTTTCAGAAGAATCTGAATTGGCTGTGTCATTTTAACGAATGATTCTCTATAGAAATGTACAATATTAAGGGCATGAACCAAGACACTTTTAGTATTCCAAGGTTGTTTTTATAGTGTTTCACTAGAGCTACAAGGATAATGTAGCTAATGTGATTCAAGATTCAAGAGTTTGTCATATGTACATATGTCTGTTACACAGTACAATTAAGTTCTTACTCTGCGAAACCTCCCAGCAACCTCTAACATACTTTAAACACGACAGAAGGAAAACACGGAAACATACATTACAAATAGTGTAAGGGGAAAAAATATCAAATACTAATAAGAAGAAAAAATAGTAGTAATTAAACTCTCACCTAAATCTTTTCTGGAAATATAGACAATGTTATTTACTGTAGTCTATATGAATGAACAAAATGTCACTACATGGAGGCGATCTGCCTGGGGCACTGCTGAGGTGTTCTGGAAGCCCAGGTTGCTTTGATAGCGGCCTTCAGCTCGTCTGTATTGTTGGGTCTGATGTCTCTCATAGATCCTCTATGGGGTTCAGGTCAGGAGAGTTGTCTGGCCAATCAATCACAGTAACACCATGCTCAGGAAACCAGTTACTAGTAGTTTTGGCACTGTGGGCAGGTGCCACGTCCTGCTGTTGAAGGAAATCAGCATCTCCATAAAGCTCTTCAGCAGATGGAAGCATAAAGAGCTCTAAAATCT
This sequence comes from Ameiurus melas, assembly GCA_012411365.1. NCBI lineage: Eukaryota > Metazoa > Chordata > Actinopteri > Siluriformes > Ictaluridae > Ameiurus > Ameiurus melas. Next base: position 11,709,726 of record CM022777.1, on the reverse strand, counting down.
CCTGGTAGACGCTGCATCGACTCTCGACTTGAGAAAACACAGTGGAGCAACACCAGCAGATGACATGGCAACCCAAATCATCACTGACTGTGAAAACTTCACACTGGACTTCAAGCTACTTGGATTCTGTTCCTCTCCACTCTTCCTCCAGACTCTGGGACCTCGATTTCCAAATGTGACGCAAAATTTACTTTCATCTTCCCCATGATTGTGGTTGTGTACTGAACCAGACTGAGATTAAAGGCTCAGGAAACCTTTGCCTCAGGAAAGTTTTTATAATATTTAGTCAAACTGATCCTTTTTTTAATCAATTTTAGTTGACTAAAAGTCTGGGCATTTTAGTCTTATCTTATTCAATGAAAACCGTAACTGTTTTAGTTTAGTTTTAGTCACTGAAAACTGGAGTCTCCAGTGCCAGTACTTTGTAACAGTCAGAGATAAACTAAGTTTTCTGACACAGGAAAGTCTTCAGCATTGAACGTTTATTATCTTGAACTGTGTACATCAGTTCCATTGCTGATTGTCAGTGTATAGGCTTTCTAACTCTCTAGGGCATCTAGGGCTGTGATTATAAGTACAGATGATGTTCTGATAGTCTTTGCATGGCTAAGAATGAACTGAAGTGTCGTCATGTACAGATGAAGAAGCTGGCTAGATAAAGCATAACTAATGTAATGGTATATTTCTGAAACATCACATAAATGTATTATTTCTTGTTAACATATATAAATTCACATGGAAAAACCTGTTGGACAAGCTGTGCTCGTAAAGTCGACGATCGTAGTGACAGATTAGAAAGAGAAGGGAAGTCAGTGAGGTCATGTTACTAACAAACAAAACATCTTAGTAAGGAAGTGTGTGAATTAAGAAAATCCTTTTTGTCAATTCAATTCTAATGGCGTAATGGTAAAACAGCATTCCTATGAATTTAGTCAGATTTTACTGTGTGTGTGTGTGTGTGGAAGCTTTGCTACTAAACTCACTAACTCGGATTCACCAGCAAGCCAAGCCAGATTCTCAGGAACTGCTCAGTTCATGTGTAGCCTATAAAAACGTCATCAAAGATGATCAGGTAGATACAGTACGTGGACAGCAGCAATGCATCCTCAGAACTTTTCCAGCTGCAGCACGGACAAGACTGAAAAATGCATGACTGAGTTAAAAAAAAATAATAATAATAATTATGTTTAATGCCAAATTCAGCTTCTTTAGTGTTTCCCCCACTTTAACACACCCACTTACTTCCACCACCATTTGGACGGTTAAAAAGGGGGCGTGTTCAAGTGTTTTCATGTGTGTTTTAATGCATTGTGTAATAATCCTGCACCTTTATTCCACTTGCAATGCACAATGCTAGCAGCATTCTTGTTATAACACCCCCATCTTAGTATGATGACGAGTGTTTGAGCAGGAACCAATGTGCCGAGCAACAAAATCACGAAACCCCTTTATTTATTTATTTATTTATTTATACACGTTGGATTGTTTTTCCCAAATTTTCCACATGACTCGATTCATCACTTTCGAAGCAAGTTCTTAAAGGTTAAAATGTGTGGCGGCGGGGATGATATTTTGTATTCTCATGTTGTGTTAGTGTATGTATCAGGGGTGGTCAAATGCATGAATAAATCCATTAGCTAGCCCAGTGGGCAAGTAAACGCTCCAGTGTGTAGTCCAGTTACATGGCTTGCTCGTCTGGAAACTTAACTGACGAGGCTAAGTAAAAGTCTTAGGTAAGGTAACTTAATACAAATGGTGAGATAGTGGGCTAGTTAAGTGCATTAGTACAGACTGAGGTCAAATTAAGTCTGTGATCATGTAACACGTTAGTGTTTGCACTCTCAAATTTAAAAAAAAAACAAGAAATTAAAATCTGAGCAGAATTTCAGCAGTGCGATGTGGTGTTCACACATGATTGGCCAGAGGATTTTTGTATAGAAACACAACCTGTCATGTGTCATTCAGTACTTACTGGAGTCTTGGCTTGCATCTTTATATATACACACTGCCCTCCACAAATATTGGCACCCTTAGTAAAAATGAGCAAGGAAGGCTGTGAAAAAGTGTCTTTATTGTTTAACCTTTTGATCTTTTGTTTAAAAAAAAATCTCTCTCATATGGTGCAACTCTCTCTCTCTCTCTCTCTCTCTCTCTCTCTCTCTCTCTCTCTCTCTCTCTCTCTCTCTCTCTCTCTCTCTGTCTGTCTGTCTGTCTGAGATTAGCACGGGAGAGGGCGCTCCAGTTTCAGCCGGTGACGTAGAGCTTTGGAGGCGCGCCACTGAGTTTCACTACAGCTCCATTCGGCACGAGTCAGGAGCGGTACTTCCTACCGGCTTTTTATCTTTTTTATATCAAAAAATATATTTCATTTCTTTCTTGTTATTAAAGCTAGCGCGGGGAGCTATGATTATTGCGCAACACTTACTTAGAGTAAACCATACAACCTTAATCAGGTAAGTTGATCATCTTCTGGCTTTATTATAATAATATCTATTACCAGTGATTTCTTTATACTACAGCTGTCCGGGTTTAAGGACACGAGGGGACTGAAGATCATGTGTTCATGGGTCCTTCATGAACTCTGCCACAATGCAAATTCTGTTTATTTCGTAACATTTTGTTTGGTTTGATTTTTATATTCAGCCTAATGTTCATCCACAGGTTCATATGACAGACTTAATGTATGTAGCTCTTCCATAAGCTGTTCTGTGCTTCAGTAGTGTATGTGGTAAGAGGATGCTATCTAGGAATAATGCTGGGCTGTAGGCCAATCTGATGCTGTGCTCTATCTATCATGACTGCCTGAGTATATCTGCATATAGCTGGGCTTCATTTCTCACTACAACCTGCCATTAATAAGATTAAGGGAGGTCCTTAAGCCTGATCTGTTTGTCATAAAACAACAACCACACTACATCCATTTGTAAAGGTTGCCAGGTGTCAGCTCCCTCGGTACACTGAGCCTGGTGGCATGATGCCAACCATGGAATTCACACCTATGAGCTTCTCTCTGCAGAGAATAAACTGCTTTAAAACCAGATGACGTCAAAAGGCGTTCGAAAAACAACTGTATATCGAATACGTACCTGCTTTTAATCTCCCAGCACATTCCACAATGTCCCTTGTAGAGCAAGGTCTTTGCTTATACTATGAAAGACGTCAGTTGCCCTAATCCCATTTCATTATGTTGTATTTTAACAAATACTTTACAGGCCTTTAATTCTCTCCATTCGAAGGTCGGTCGTGTAAACAGGAGTGCAGATCTCGCATTTAAATACAGTTGTGACAACATTTCGGCAATGCTGCCCACTGGGGAGGTTCACACACACACACCCACACCCACTATTTGACTCCTGAAAGAGTTCAGACGGTTGTTAGCAGGGAGTGGAATGGTTACCACACCAACAGTATGTTCCGTTTGCTAATGTTGGTGCTCCTCAAATAAAGATCTTCCCATTCTGTTCCGTTTCCCATACTGTTCACCAGATGAAAAACACAAAAGCTCAGACGAGACTGATCAGTGAGCGCTGATGGGAGGCTAAAATCTCAGATCTATCAATAGCCCAACAATGAAATAAGCTGGCTTGAGCAATGCATTATATCATGAGGTCTCTCTGACAGCATAAGAAGAATTATGTGACGCAAACTATTAAACACACTTAAAGACAGATAGGTTGCATTTGTGATTTATCTTTTTTTTTTTCTTTTTTTCATTCTGTTTAAACAGAAAAGATGTAGCCCTTTTGTTTGAAACAAAAAACAAAAACCACACTTACACAAAACTTATATTTTGGTCTGTCCTTCTGTTTTTTTTTTCTTCTTGGATTGGGCAGTGTGTGCTTAGTTCATCATCCTGAAAATCAAGCAGACATCAGGAGACATTCAGTCTGTGTAATCACCTGACACTGATAGGCTGCATGAGTCTGCTGTACAGCCTGGGCTAGAAAGAAATCAGACCCGGCCTCACTTGTTCGTACTATTCAGTGTATTTTTTGTTTCATTGTGGTTGGCTTCACAGAAGTACAAAATAATCCACATTAAGACATTAGTTTAACAGCAAATAATCTGGTGCCAAAAATGAAATCTTAAACATTGATGTCTTTTTTTTTTATCTTTGAAACACAGAGGATTGTTATACCCATTATTATTATTATTAGGATTTGAAAGTTCAAGCTGTTTTTTTCTTGCCACTCTTGCCTTTAGTTTACTCATTAGGGGGTTGTTACGCGACGTGACGTGAAGGGAAGGAGGCAGGATGCAGTCGCAGTGCAACAGTGACTTTTATTAACAGTGACAAAACACGATAAACAAAGTCCTGAGCTAACTATGCTCACTTGGCTACAGCTAGCGCTAATGCTACATCTAAGGCATAAACATAAACTGAAACGGTGATTCCCGATAGTCGCCCTTTAGCTTTACAACGCATACATTCCGTCATACACACACGTCGATATGTTCATATGTGGATCAGTAAGACAGTTAGTCAGTTGAACCGCGCCGTGTGGAACACGGCTCCCGGTATAAATAGACTGGTCATTAGCCTGCAACCGCTATCAGCTGTGCGCACTTCCGTGTACGCACATATGACGTGACGGGTCGAAGACATGACGTCACCCCCGTGAATCGGTCCAGAAATACAATTTCCGTGAAGCATCTTTGTGGCAAATATCTATCTATCTATCTATCTATCTATCTATCTATCTATCTATCTATCTATCTATCTATCTATCTATCTATCTATCTATCTATCTATCTATCTATCTATCTATCTATCTATCTATCTATCTATCTATCTATCTATCTATCTATCTATCTATCTATCTATCTATCTATCTATCTCTATGTATATATATACACACATACACACATTGCAAAAAGCGCTATACAAATAAAATTGAATTGAATTAATATGAGCACACACCTATTATGGGCAAACTGCATATTTGTAGTAATTTTGTATCGATTGTGTATCCATATAGATTCATGAAGTATCCATGGCATTACTAAGCAAAACTAAAATCAGGGGTGGAAAATACTTGAGTAACTGTACATGATTACTTCAGTATAGTTGACAGCTACTGAAGAGTTGTACTCTTATTTAATTACATTTCCGAGAATTTTTTTTTTAATTTTGTGATTTCTTTCAGGCAAAACGGCATAGTTAATTAAAAACATAAAATGATCTGACAGTTTTAAAATAATTAATAAAAAGTTGCTTTTTAAATGAAAACATGACTATAATTTCATTGTCATTACTTTTTAATTCTTGAGTACATAAAAATTTAACATTTTTACTTTCAATTGAGTACATATTTGGGGGATACTTCCACTTTTAATTGAGTAAAATTCTGACACATTACCTATACAGTACCTTCACTTAAAGGTACATTATGTAAGATTTCTAAAAAGAAAAAATTCCAAGAATAGGTTTCTTTTGGTTAAGTAGGTGGAGCTGAATAAGATTTGAAAGCTTTTTTTTTTTTTTTTAACTCTTTGAGCATTAACAGTGCGGTGGTTCAAACAGAGTTAGCATGCTAACTTCTGGGGGGATTCTGTTTGCAAGCGCCACATCGGTTGTGCCTTCATCAATGGATTTTCGAGGATGTCCACTTCTCATTTGGTCCGCAACACTTCCAGTCTTTTAGAATTTGTTCACAAGTTTGGCAACACTGTCATGTATGATGTGTGAAGGGCTGATTTTTGCATATTACCCAAAGACCATTAAAATTAGAAGCAAACACTCACATCTGTAAACCCAATTGGAGATCGAAAAAAAGACGACCAGCCGTGAGTGAGGAAAAGCAAGGATCCAGTTTTTATTTCGGTCCAGCACACGAGATCCACACCAGTGAGAATTCCCAGAAGTGATCTGATAACTGGAGCTTAAGCTCTAGTATTTATAGCTTATGTACAGAGAAAATAACCAATATATTTCAGAAGGCCTCTCAAACAGTTACCATTAGGCTAAAAATAGCTGCTCAAACAGTTACCATTAGGTAAAAAAACAAGCCTCTCACGATAACCATGAGGATTGTTTTTTTCCCTAATAGTAACTGTCTGAGAAGCTTTTTTAAACCTCATGGTGAATGTAGATGAGCTCTTTTTAACCCTATTGGTATTGGGATCCTAATCTTTCTGAAATTTATTGGTTTTTTTATTGGTATCAACCATGTTTCCTGTTAAAGTCCATCTCAACAATACGGCAACTTCCTGATCCAGCCATGAGAATGATTTCAATATGTTTTATGGCATTCTTAAACTCTATCTAAAAAAACTTTAAAAAAACTAATATAAACTAAGCAGGAAAAATGTTGTAAGACATTTCATAGCACTGCATAAGTGATGAACAATAATATTGTCCTACATGACTCTTGCTTTTGAAAAATATCAAGGCAGTATCAAGAGGCCTTTATTAAGTGGATTGCCACTTGGTCGCCACGGACATTTTCTTTAACGTATGACTTCTGATGGCATGTGAGCCTCCTGAAAATGAAATATTTTACCATGCTTTACCATGAAATATGTGATGAATGAGATCATTTTGCAGTAACACAGAGAAGACATTACATTATGCCTGATCAGTCTTGCATGGTCTGTTGAGCTTAACTCACGGTCTAAGCAGACCTCTTCGAACATTTATTGTTGAAGGAAAACCTTTTGTTGTTGGATACTAAATCCTTTAGGAATCATTTATAGAATATATCCAGACAGTCTAATAAAACATTACACAAATAGAAAGGATTTTAAATGCGAGGATGATACGCCAACTGCATTCCTGTCTAGAGAACTGTCACAGCTGTGTGAGTGGAGGATATTAGCTTTTCTGTGGTATTGGGGCAATTTCTTTTGGTCTACCATATTCCGTTCAAACTTCCTGCAGCACGCTCAATTCAAACCTTTCATCCTTTGCTCCTTTCAATTGTCCGATTCCAACCTTTGCAAGTAAGACTAGGGCTTTTAAGTAGAAATTCAGTGAAATTCTGACATTAAGATTAAGTTAAGGGTCACCTTCAGGTTGCTACAGTATGTAGGCCTCTGGGTACAGTATTTGAACTTAGTGGTTATAAACCTCAGAGGGTTTCTGTCAGGATCATCTCGTGGAAAAATATTTGCACATACATTGGCTCAGTGCTTCATCTTATACCATAATTACACCGTGTTCATGACTTGCTTTGCAGAATGTATGAACCCTAAGTTTTTGAAGTGGGAGTATTCCTTGGCAGGAGACTTTACCCACTGCCACTGGGCACGTACATGTAACTAAAAAATGCTTAATTAGAGTGTTGCTATTGATCCCCAGGGACTGCTTTGGCCTGATGGACACTAGGAGTGGCAGACTTCACTGCGTCATTTGAAGCTTTCCATCTAGTAGGAAAGGGAATTAATTAAAAAAATCAACTTGCGTGATAGTATAATTGAGGTTCAAAACATGCTCTTTGACCCAAGTGTCTCAGAGGGTAGCATGGTTACCTCATAGCTCCAGGGTCTAGGGTTCAGTTCTGAGCTCAGGTTACTGTCTGTTTCTTCATTCTGTGTCCATGTGGGCTTCCTCCACATTCTCTGATGGTCTGGCAGGGGTTTCTTCCCGCCTCACACCCATTCTTCCCACTGCGACCCTGACCAGTGGTTACTGGAGATAAATGAATGAATGAATGAGCATGACCAAGGCCCTGTGCAGAAATTTGCATACCCCATTCAAAAAGCAGAAATCCTGTTCAAAAGTTTATACCCCCTGGCTCTTAATGCATCATGTTGCCTTCTTGAGCATCTGTGAATGTTTGGACCTTTTGTAAAACAGTAGTCGTGTACGAGTTCCTCAGTTGTCCTCAGTGTGAAAAGATGGATCTCAACATCATATAGCCGCTGTTGGAAAGGGGTCAAATATGCAGACAATGCTGGAAAATTAAAGAATGTGCAGGACCTGGAAGATTTTTCTGAAGAACAGTGGGCAGTTTAACTTTTTTTTGGGGGGGGCAGTACTAAATAAAAACAAAAGGCAATTTTTATGATCCCTCTTATTTTTTTTTATTACCTTTTTGCAGATTCTGCAAGGCGTATGTAAACTTATGATCTCAACTGGATCATACACTAACGCTGTTTGTTAGGATGCTTGAGTAGCAATCAAAAGAAACGCAGCATGCATTCAGCTTATAAGAAATTTGCCATATGAAACTCCTTGTGTCCTTCCTTATAGTTCCTTCTAGTGTTTCTTTGCTCTAACATGTATAATTTATCCTCATTAAGGGATTATTTGTGAGCTGATAAGTTGAGTCAGTCATGTTAAAGCAAGCAAGATTAAATGTACAGCGCATAGGCACTTCAGGATCAGGACTGGGAAAAATAATTCCATAAAATTCCTCTCTTCCAAAGTCTGGATAAGCAACTAATGACTGAATGATTGAACCATTGATGATTAGTTTTTAATGTAATAAAGAAGTTTTATCAATTCAAAGTGGTTTAAATAACTACTTTTGACTAATACTTTTGACAGAATCTGAACATCTGTTTGTAACTTGGAGAGTAAATACATACGTTCCTGTCCATTCGTCTGTAAACAAACTGTTTTGGTTGTTGAATTTTTCAACAATGTGATCTGCTACAAAATTATTGCTGGTTCATGTTTAGAAATCTGGAGCTGCTGAACTATAGCCAGATTTTTTAATACAGTAAAGGCTCTTCTATTATATATTTTTTTCAGTTTGGTCCAGTGAAACACTTTCCTGGGTGTGCATCCGGACCACATACCGGCAGTTGACAACCCTGTTCTAAAGGGACGATTATATCCACATTTAGGCTTGAGGTTCCACTATGCCATGGTAGTGGTCTGTGGTCCATGTGTGACATGCAATGCAATGGACATGCATAAGTTAATACAGCACCACTACCACTGTAGCAAAGGTTATTTCCAGAAGTGGAACTGTGTGCATGTGTAGGGATGAAGTCTGCCACCGCCCAGTCTTAAAACACTTGGCTTCATTAGAAGGGTTTGAAATCCTGAACTTACAAATTGAGAGAGTTCTGTTCTAAAATACAGGGAGCACTAATTACTATCCTGACAAAAAGTTGCTGAAAAATACCCTGGCTTTCTCCACTAAATTTAGTGCGCTGTTGACATGGCCTGATTGTACATCTCATTGATTACACGGTTGTGCTTTACCTGCTCATTGGATTGCCCCCATTGCAATCTCTGTCTTAGCACATTTCAATTAAAGAATCTTTAGAAATGGCTTCTTCCCTCAATTCGATCTCTCCTTCAATTCTCTTTTCATCCTGAAGACAATTTTAACAGGGGAAAAGATGGACCTCAATATTTTGGCATAGAAATATCAGATAAATATACAGATAAGCATAAATCAGATGCTTATGTTTGTACTGACTGGATCCTAGTAAATTTGTAGGCCCAGAAATTGTCGTACAGGACAGTTTCTTGTATGAAATGAAATCCGTACAGGATATCGAGGGTTTTTTTTGTGATGGTTGCAGCCAAAAATGATTGATTTTGCTGAAGTGTTTTCCAAAATTTATGATGCAGCTCACAGAAAGTTTTGGGCCTGCATGATTTGGCGAAATTGCAATCGCACAAATAGTTTTACACAGCATTACACAAAGTGATGTTTGTTGGTAAATGAGACTTTTTTTGCTGTACTCATATTCAACACACGTGAATCGAACAGGGTTTTGGCTGAACGAATGTTGTGACGATGTCACATGACGTATCTTTGCCCAAACCTGTAGAACATCTGCTGTCAGTTTTTAAAAATTGATTTTGCGCTAATTCCTGCAATCGCAAAAATCGAGAAATCCTGGAGGTACTGGAAAATAGAAGGTAGAGCGATATTTTCATGCCTCTTATAATCCTCCATGGTCTGTTTCTTTATTTTCCAGCACAGATAAGGCTATGTGACTGCCGTGTATTCACGTGTTTCAGATAACTGTATAAAAGGTACATCTATTAAAATCTTAATCTGGATGAGCAAGATGGAAATTTGACCAGTATGTTTTCCAACTTTGGTGACTCACAGAAACCTGTTGCTGAATGGTCAGCTTCTGATTGGTGTAGAGACTGAATAGCAAAGCGTAAGATTGATTGAAAAGCCTTGTTCACAAACCATTTCTAACTATTTTCCACCTTGAAAATCAAACGGTGAATAAATAAAATGTACAATAACTTCTCTGGAGTGCTCTCTGGACAAAATAACTATCTTTTTTTTTCCACTACTAAACTGTAAAGCTAGTACTTCGCAGTTGCAGCGAAGATAAATTATCAAGCAATAAGACATGACCTTACAAGTTGTGGGCAACATCGCAGAACTCAGCAGGTTAACCACCAATGTGAAATAACTCAATAATTATTTGGATTTTATTTAGTAGACACCATTATTATTCTTACTATGGTTTCAGTTCTGGATTTTGGCAATGTCTGAGTGTCTGGATGATTTCCTTTCTACACTTGATCCTGCTGATGATGTCAGCATGGTTGATGATCGTGTGGAATTTAACCATGACCCCATTCCTTCCTGTGTCAGTTTACATCTCTTGTATCAACTTGGATTGTGATGTGATGCATCAGGTTTCTCTATAGTAGCCCTGTAGTAAACATTTACAGATAGTAAATATAAACAGATACATATTACGTAATTTTGTACACAGTGGACAACAACATAAACATCATTGTTATAATTGCCTGATATATAAGGCAAAGGAAAGCTTTGTGGTGTGTAATGCAGTGATTCCCAACTTTTGGTTCTCAGATACCAGCTTGGGAACCAGTGATGTAATGGATGTTTCGTCTGCTGTTCTTTGTCCAAGTTAATATTTATGCTTGAGTAAACATAGTACTCGAAAGGTGTTTGTTTTCTTCAGTAAATCATGGCATTACATCATGATACTCATTTGGAGTCCTTGGCTAAAGCAACCAAGATAATGGTCGGTTTTCCTTTATTTTCTCCCACTAACAGAAACCACAGCAGAGTGATGATCATGTCTCATAATCCTGTTTTCGTGTCTGTACTCTAATCTTTAACTCACAAACAGCAACAAGTTAGCAAAAACATTGCAAATTTCTTATTCTTCTTTCTAGCCTTGCTCTGTCCAAATCGGTTTCACCAACCTGTGTAAATTGTGAATGTCCTTGACATTAAATGCACAAAACAGTGGTGATTTTATATTTGCACAATAGGCCCCTTTGCAAGCGGTCCATTTAGGCCCTATTGATGATGCCTTTCCATATAAAGTATTTAAATATTTATTCTCCCACACCTTTAATATTTCATGAACTGTCAATAAACTAGTAGTTCTGTTATGGTAAGCAGTTATAGGCAGCACTGCTTATCTGTATCCTCTCTCATGAAGCAAGTGGCTTTGGATAAAACAATCAGTTAATGAGTAAATGTAAATAAGATTGACAAAATTAGGAAAACCATGGCTTGCCACTCAAATTAGCACAATACGATAATAATAATAATAATGCAATATTTCATGACGGGGAAAGTCTCATTCATTCATTTTCTTCCGTAACTGCTTTATCCTGGTCAGGGATTCAGAGGCTATCCCAGTAACACATGGTACAAGGCAGGGAAGCATCTCCTTTAAATATAAAGTTGTGATGCATTAGGTTTAATAGTTAATAATAGTGATTTTTTTTGGCTTTCGTCGCCTATGTTTAAAAGGAGTGAGCTAGAGTTGCAAAACAGGCCATGATACAAGTGCACCTGTTGAACCATGGTAGTTCTGCCTCTGGCACAAATACTGATATATCTGGCACTAATACTTTCCACGAATTATATTAAGTACGTCGATGCATGATTTCACAATATAATCGCTATATTTGATGTCACCCTAAACTGAGGCATTACATAGTAGACATGATTTCAAATAATAACAAGTTATACCAATTCTGTCGTTAGGTTATTATCTGGTACATTTTCTTTTAGCCTACAATGTTCCATTCAGAGAATTAACTGTGCAGAATTCCCATTCCAAACCTTTATTCTTTTTGTCTCTTCAGTTTAATTGCTTTACCTCCAAGCCTATTAATAATAGAAGTGAGTCTTGTGCCTTTAGGTCGAAACTGGTTTAATGAACTAAGTGTCAAAGGCTTATCAAGTTAATCATGTAGTATTTCATGTTACTGCGTAGGTGTGTGCGTATTTGAGATTAGCTGTACATTTTGAAGGATTCTGAGAAAATTATTTTGCTTGGAGTCTTTCTGACAGGGTCACTTACCAGCTATCCGGTGTGAAATTGACAGGATAAAACTTGAATAAGAACATATACTGGCTTAATGGATTGCTCATAACTATAATTACACCCTGCTTTGACCTGACCTGTGCTAGAGAATGCAAAAATCCAGGGCTTTTGAAGTGGTATTTCCTTTGTTGGAAGACTCAACACACTACCACTGGGCGAGGGTTTGAAGTTTACAATGAAGCCAGGATGCTTTTATACAACAAATCAATAGCTTCTTTAGAGTTTATTTAGAGCCCCTAGGGACAGTTTAAGCATGATGAATACACAAATCTCAGTCTTCACCTTATTCATTCTGTATATTTATGCCATGTGGGCATGGGCACAATTCAGGTTTTTTTTTTTTTCTTCAAATATATATATGGAATATAGTGAATATATAATGCCAACAATACCGCTAAACCTGCTACAGTCATACAAGCATAACAACCAATAACAATGGAGGGCAGCAGGGTTTCACAGGGATATGTTGAAATAAACATCAAAAAATTCAAAAGCAGCTTGGGCATGAGGCGTGAATATACCATCTGTGGGACCCCAGACCATCTCGTAAGCATCCTTTTCAACAACATCAGTGCATACTCATACTCAGAATACTTACAGTGTTTTCATAATTGATTCTCTAATAGGATTGATTTTGTGGTGTTTATGTGCACAAGCAGAGCAGTCCTCTATTGTGTATTAGACCCCAGAACCGGAAAACATTGATTTAGTGTATTATTAGAAAAAAGGGAAGACTGTGGCCACATTTTGACTTGAGATTTCCCAGTGCTATGGTAGTGGCTTGTGATCCATATGTGACATGCAAAGCGATGGACATCCATTCATTAATACAGACCCGTGAGCGCAGTAGCACAGGCACAGCTGCAGCTAATTAAAGAAGGAGGCTAGGCGAACTTTTAAAAATAAATAAATAAATAAATAAAAAAACTTGCCATCATCATAAGCATTTGAAATCCCAAACTTACAAATTGAGGCAAATCTTTTCTAAAATACAGGGAGCAGTAATTACTATCCTGAAAAAAAGTGGCTGAAAGTTACCCAGGCATTCGCCACTAAATGTACCATGCCTTCAGCATGGGCTGGTTTTCTTGAAATGGCAGTAAGGCATCTTTGCTAACTCTGGCTTCACATGTGGGTATGTTTAACATTCCAGTGAGTACATGGCTGTGGTTTACCTGCTCAATGTGGAAAAATGGGAATAGGATTTTTTTTTCCCAAACTAAGGAAGCCTCTCATTGGGACTTTTAGGAATACATGGTATCAGCATGATCTCTGTAAACCTAGAGGCCAAGAAATTGTTCCAGTTTCACACATCGGTTTGAAAGTAAACGCTTCTTTTCATTTTTGTTAACCACCAATATTAAATGGTTGATTTGAGCAAGGTTTGAGGACCAGATGCTGCAAATGTCCCAGTATCCCAATGATACTGACAGTTTTATGGGTTCTTGCTCGATTTTTTCCTTTTTCCTTGTTAACTTGTGTCTTCTGATGTCAGCATGACTGTTTGAAAGTGTACCATGACACAGTTCCTTCCTGTGTTGGTTTACATTCCATGTGTCCACTTGGCGCTGAATGTGACGCATGCAGTGAACATTTGCAAAAAGTAAACATAAGCAGGTATACGTTTTTTTTTTTAATGTACTTGGTGAACATTATTGTAAAATTACATAAACTAAATGAAGCGTGAGGGAGTGTGTCTCTGTGGTTGAGTAACGCGTAAACATACAGTGGGGTCCAAAATTGTGAAAATGCCTCTATTTTGCATTGTTTTCTAATTTAAGACAACAATTTCCATTGAAAATTATAGTACTGACAACAACTTGAGTGAAAAGTAGAATCTGTAGAGTTTCTGAGTATTTTGTTACCTTTTTGCTTTAATGACGGTGCACACTCGACTCCACAAACTTGTGCAGAACCTTGTGATCCGTTTTAGATCAAATCCAAGACTTTTGGATCAAAGACTTTTGGATTTTTACGGAACTTTACGATTTAAAATGTGTTCTACACAATTCGCTTCTTTAGCCTGCTAAAGGTAAATAAACCACATGACACTTTGAGGTTAAGGCATTACATAATGATTCTAAATTTAAGTCCTTGGCTATAGCAAACATGGTAATGGTCAGTTTCCCTTTATTTTCTTCCACTGACATAACCACAACCACAACCAAGTGATGACCTTGTCTCGTGAGCCTGTTTTTGTGTCTGTCTTCCAATCTTTAGCTTCCAAACAGGAACAAGCCGCTTACAAACAACCGACATCACACCCTTCTTTTTGTTACATTTGGTCATCTTTCCAGACTCACTGCAAGGGGTGTAATTGCTGACTCATGCCAGCTGACGTTCATAAACGGATCCCCGAAGTTTCCCTCTCTTTTTTTTTGTAAGACAGTTTTGCACTCATATGAAACCTGTAAAAGTGCAGCTTTATGAATCTGTAAAGGCACTGTTCCATTTTGACTTTTGAAACTTTGACTTCAAAAGTTTGCGTTCATTTCATATCCATTTCAAAAGCCCACTAGTAAAAGGACTACTAACCAAGCAGCACATGGTTGGCTGTTCCAAGAGCATGAAATGAGGGGGAAAGGTAATTACAGTTGTGATGATAAATATACATACCCCTTCAGAATCTGCAAAATGGTAATAATTAAATAAATAAATAAAGAGGGATTATAAAAATTGCATTTTGTTTTATTTAGTCCTGCCCTGAATAAGATATTTTGCATAACAGATGTTTACATATAGTCCACAAGACACAATAATGTCTGAATTTACACAAATGAACCAATACAAAAGTTTACATACACTTGCCTCTTAATACTGCGTGATCCACGACTGTGTTTATATTCTGTGAGAGTTCTTCATGAGTCCTTTGTTTGTCCTGAGCAGTTAAACTGCCCACTGTTCTCCAGAAAACTCCTCCACGTCCTGCACATTTGCTTTTCCAGCATCTTCTGCATATTTGACCCATTTCCATCAGCGGCTATATGATGTTGAGATCCATCTTTTCACACTTCAGACTATAGAGGGATTCATATTAAACTATTGCGCATATTAAACTATTGCAAAAGGCGCAAACATTCACTGATGCTCAAGAAATCAATGCGATACATTAGAGAGTCAGTGGGTGTAAACTTTTGAACAGTGTAAATTATTTCATCTTCTGGGAAACATGTAAATATCTTATGTAGCTTCTGAATGAAAAAATAATACAAATCATCCTGTTACACCAATCGTCCTGTTCAAAAGTTTACATCCCCCTGACTCTTAGTGTATCGTGTTTCCTTCTTGAGAATCAGTGAATGTTTGCACCTTATGAAATAGTCGTGTACGAGTCCCTCGATTGTGCTCAGTGTGAAAAGATGGAGCTCAAAATCATATAGTCACTGTTGGAAAGGTGTCAAATATGCAGAAGATGCTGGATAAGCAAAGAATGTGCAGAACCTGAAGGATTTTTCTGAAGAACAGTGGACAGTTTAACTGCTCAGGACAAACAAATAACTCATGAAGAACTATCGCATAACACAAACACAGTCATTGATCATCCACTTAACGAAACACAGGATTAAGAATCAAGCGTGTATATACTTTTGAACTGGTTTATTTGTGTAAATTTAGACATTATTGTGTCTTGTGGACTATATGTAAAAATCTGTTATGTGAAATAGCTTATTCAGGCCAGCAGAAAAAAAATTTCATCTTACTGAGCACCCATTTTTTTTTTCATTATTATTATTAACATCTTGCAGATTCTGCAAGGTATATGTACATTTATGAGCACAACTGTAAGACATTATAATCTCAAATCACAGCATGATCTGTCATGAAAGGTCAGAAAGAAATGGATAGGCCCGAATATGAGCATAGGGCACATAACATGCCTGAGAATTAAATCACAGTGTTATTTAAGTGGAGACGTTATAGAGCTGACGCAGATGGAGGTGTTGAATTTCAGCTTAATTACAGTGGAAAAAAGTTTGGTGTGCAGTCGACCCATTGGGATTATAAAGGATGCCACAGTTGGGATTTAGCCACTTATTCTCAGTGTAGATGCAATTAAGGAAGTTAATGGTTTTAATTACATTACAAAATCCGCAGTTTGGTTTTTATTTCATTTCTTTGGAATACTATATTAATGTTTTATTGTCTGCACCGTTGTCGTTTTCAGCTTTCAGAATGCATTGTAAATCTTGTATCATGCCAAAAGCATCAAAGTCAAAGGTCATGCCAGACCTGCTGCCCCATCTAATTTGAAACTTGACATCTCCCAAAATGGATAATTGTATGTTTTTATGTTTATTATTGTTTTATTTATTTCATGTGGTTTCAAGTGCTCAAAAAACCACTGAATGAAAACAATTTGGTGCAGAGCCAGAACCACAAGAACAGTAATTAAAGTTCTTTGAAACCTTTTGGCTTTTTAATTAAAGGGCCTAATTTATACCCGCTCATCAGGCAATGGGCATGTCTGAATGATTATCTATTCTCATTTTTCTTCTGCATGTCGAGCCGTGTACTGTATGCTCTGAAGTAGGGGTTAAAGCACAGAAAGAGAAGCCATGAAATTACAGTATGCATAAAGTATTACAAAGGACCCTGTGATTTGTTGTGGAGAAGAGATTGGTGTCCTTTGCCAAAAGCAGAAATTCATTCCTTTTGTCGATTTGTTTGTGCAATGCAACAAGATTGATGGGACCAGCTCGGTCTTGCGTGTTGTGCTTGTCGAGCTGGTTCTGACACTGTCAATGAACATGGCATGCTTTTCTTTGAAGAGGTATATGATTTGTGCCTGAATTGTAGCGATTGGGAGGTCTCTTTGTGAATAGTACACTAGGCCTGGTGTACTTTCGTCAGGGGAACTCTTTGGGTTGTTGTTTAAGCCTGAAGTTTTGTGATTGGGAAGTCTCTGTCTGAATAGGACAATGAGCCTGGCACGCTTTATTTAATCCCATCTGATTTAGTTCATCAGCATCTTTAGGTATTTCTGGGTTTTGGTACCAGCTGTTTTAGATTAATATTAGACTAGTAAATCTTTAGTGGTGAGGTTAAACAATTTGCATCTTATTTGTGGAACTCTATTTTCCTAGATACTGTAATACTACAGGATTAGTTTAGTTTAGAGAGGGTTGATGAGATTTCAGATCTATCTTAAGCTTATCTTAGCTAAGATGTGCCATAAACACTTGAGTCTGCATGCTCATGTTTTATCTTTTGCATTCTCCTGTGAGGATGTTAATGTGCATGCTTTTTTTACTTTTTTTTTTGTAAGAAATTGGATAACCTCTGTAAATGTCTGTGTTGAAGTAAAAACAAAACAAAAAACCCCATCAATTCTTAACCACAGTGTTGTTGGCTGACCTTGTGTCAGTCAATGCAGAACATAAGTACATTGGGGTGGTGCCTCATCCAGGTGTAGGCGGAGTTGTGGTTTAAGTCATGTGTAAGTGCCAGTATAAGTGATGACAGCTCATCTTATGTATGCACTGTGTGCTGTTTTGACACTGTACACAGTCATCTGAAGTTATCTCACCAAGTGACTGGACCCTCAACTGGAACTCTAGATTGGCGCTGGGGTATGTGGGGCTTGAAATTACCACTGGTGATAAGGTTTACGATTAGTTTTGATGTGAAATGGGTTGGGACTGGGGTAAGTGATGTTCTAGATTGGTGCTGGGTTAAGTGAAAGGCTGTAGAATGGAAGTGGGGCTCTAGATTGACATTACCACTGGGGATGGGGTTTAAGATCTGGGGTAAATGGGGCTCTGGGATTATTACTCTCAACTGTTGCTGAGTTAAGTCATACTTTCGAGTGGGGTCTGGACATGTGGGACTTTAAATTGGTTCTGAATGAATTGGCATGTTTTAATGGCTCTTAGGAAAGTGGCGTTCTGAGTTGTGATGAGTTAAATGGGAGTTTTCACTGGTTCTGGGGAAACTGGGATTGTAGAACAATACAGAGTTAAGTGGAACTTTAGAATGGCTTTGGGGTGACTGAGACTTTAGATTGGTGCTGAGTTAAGTGGTACTTTGCTTTGGCTTTAGGCTAAATGTGGCTATAGAGGTCCTGGGGTAACCACTCTAAAACTACACTTGGGTAATTTGGGACTTTCTGAAGGTGCTGGAGTAAATGAGGCACTAGATTAGTGTTGTGATAATTAGAGATCTTGATTTAGTCCTTTGCTTCTCAAGTACTCTTCACAGACCAGTTAGGAGAAGAAGACTCCCAGTTGTTCAGGGCTCACATTGGAATGGAAATGAATTCCTGATTTCTGCTGCAAAAGAGTTTTTTTGTTTGTTTGTTTGTTTGTCTGTGTAGGTTTGTTCTCTTATAATGTAAATGCTAGGTGTGTGTGTGTGTGTGTGTGTGTGTGTGTGTGTTTTTTAACAAGTAAGCCTTGTTTGATGATATATTTGAATAAGTGTTGAGAAGCAAATTCCAGGTGAATATTTCTTTTTACTTTACTGTTGCATCTGTTCCAGTAATTACTGTTGATACTTTTAAAGCTTCAATAACTTGATTGGTTTATAAAATATTTACTGAAATTACATTTGTTAAAGGGTTTGTTCTTCAATATTTATATATGTTTAAGATGTATAAAGTTTTCCTCTTTGATTGCACATTGTATGTCCTGTGTGTCAGCCTTCTATAATATCAATAGCAGTTTAGAAGGGTAAAGCATTTCTCTCTCTCTCTCTCTCTCTCTCTCTCTCTCTCTCTCTCTCTCTCTCTCTCTCTCTCTCTCTCTCTATCTATCTATCTATCTATCTATCTGGGGGGTGTCTCTCATTGGGCTCAGGTGATAAAGAGATGAGTACAGCGTGAATGTTATTTTGAGAATCGCTTTTCCGCAGAGACTGTAAGGAGAAGTGAGGGATGGGTAGAAATGCCAGGTCAGAGCTGGGTGTGAAAAGGGTACGGCCATCCTCACACGCATGGTATTTGGATAGGAGCGTTTATCTGAAAGGGACTCGAGGCCAGAATCTGGTGTTTGAAAGAGACAAATGTGGGAAAATGGCGCATTATTAGTGAGAGAGAGGCAGGGAATTGTGTGGAAGTGGCATTTATAAAGATTTTTACTTCATACATTTTGGTGTAGAGGTAAATCTGCTTAGAAGAGTGGTAAATATCTTGAAAGTTGTAACATGGAATTTATACTCTCCAGTTCTCTCTCAAATTTCACTCTCCAGTCATTTTATATGAGTGACCGCGAGTATGTCCAGTATGTTGTTTCAGACCCAACTGTCCATGATTTAGGCTAATAATAACAAGTGACTACAGTGGCTGGCCAAACCACCGACCAAGTATAGATCATCTGTCTATTTATGTCATACTACTGGTCATGGCTTTTTCTTTAAAAAAAAAAAATTTAAATAAACAAATCCAAGCCCACAGTTCTGTTCATTCATAAGAGAGCTCAGATCTAAATGTTGTTTACCTGGACTATGACACAGCTGTTTTTCATGATGTCACTATTGCTATTACTGATGTGTGTCATTTTGTCAACTCATCTTGTCGTGTTGTCCTTTTACAGATCTTATGTTTATAGAAGAACATGCTGAAGATGATGAGGAACCACCTTCGCTGCTCAGCTCCTATGTTCTTTATGGTAAGCGTACGGCCTGCCCAGATTTTCCACAGTATGTGACAGATTACTGGATTACATTGATGATTGAGGTATCACTGAGTGTGTGTGTGTGTGTGTGTGTGTGTGTGTGTGTGTGCATGCATACCTCTTTGCCTGACAGGTAGTGATTTTAATGCATGTCTTTGGTATGTCTACATTTGTGCTCATAAATTTACACACCCTTTGCAGAATCTGATAAATGTTAATAATTAAAAAAAAAAAAGAGCGAGAGAGGGATCAAAAAAGAGTGGTGGCTCGACGGTTAAGGCTCCGGGTTACTGATCACTGCCACTGTTGGGCCCTTGAACAAGGCCCTTAACACTCTCTGCTCCAGGGACACCATATCATGGCTGATCCTGTGCTCTGACCCCAACTTCATAACAAACTTGGATGAGAAGAAAAAGTATTTCCCTGTGCTGTAATGTATATGTGATTAATAAAGCCTTCTTCTTTTACATATAGTCTACAAGACCAATAATAACTGAATTTACACAAATGAACCAGTTCACAAGTTTACATGTGCATGTTACAATTTTATATGCGTGATTATTAATACTGTTATTAATACTGTTCTTCAGAAAAATCCTCCAGTTCCTGCACATTCTTTGTTTTTCCAGCATCTTCTGCATATTTGACTCCTTCTCAACAGTGACTATATGATGTTGAGATCCATCTTTTCACACTGAGGACAACTGAGGGACTCGTACACGACTATTACAAAAGGTGCAAACATTCACTGATGCTCAAAAATGCAAACAAAATACAATTTTGAACAGGATGATCAGTGTAAATGATCATTTTTCTTAAAGCTCTTATTAATTTTATTTAGTACCACCCTTCAGAAGCTACATAAGATATTTTCATTTGCCCCAGAAGACAAAATAATTACAATTTACAAAGATCATCCTGTTCAAATGTTTACACCCCCCTGGCTCTTAATGTATCATGTTGCCTTCTTGAGAATCAGTGAATGTTTACTACAAACGTAATAGTGTATGAGTCCTTCAGTTGTCCTAAGTGTGAAAAGATGGATCTCAGCATCATATAGTCACTGTTGGAAAGGGATCAAATATGCAGAAGATGCTGGAAAAACAAATAATGTGCAGAACCTGGAGGATTTTTCTGAAGAATAGTTTTAACTGCAGTTTTAACTGCTCAGGACCAACAAGGGACTCATGAACTATCACAAAACATAAACACAGTCGTGGATCATCCAGGTAACGACACACAGTATTAAGAGGCAAGTGTATGTAAACTTTTGTATTGGTTCATTTGTGTAAATTCAGATATTATTGTGTCTTGTGGACTAGATGTAAATATATGTTATGTGAAATAGATTAATTAGGGCAGAACTAAATAAAAAAAAAAACAAAGTGCAATTTTTATGATCCTTCATGTTTTTTTTTTAATTATTAAAATTTGCATTGTGCAAGGGGTATGTAAATTTATCAGCACAACTGGATCTACAGTATCTATCTATCTATCTATCTATCTATCTATCTATCTATCTATCTATCTATCTATCTATCTCTCACTCACTCACTCACTCACTCACTCACTCACTCACTCACTCACTCACTCACTCACTCACTCACTCCCACCACTCCTTCACTCACTCCTCACTCACTCCTACTCACTCACACCTCACTCCTCACTCACTCACTCACTCACTCTCTCTCTCTCTCTCTCTCTCTCTCTCTATCACTCACTCACTCACTCACTCCACCTCTCTCTCTCTATCACTCACTCACTCACTCACTCCTCCACTCACTCCCACTCACTCACTCACTCCACTCCACACTCTCTCTCTCTCTCTCTCTCTCTCTCTCTCTCTCTATCTATCTATCTATCTATCTATCTATCTACCTACCTACCTACCTACCCACCTACCTACCTTCTACCACTATGCCCCTGGAAACACTGCAGGGAGAAACAGCTATAGAAATGGCAGCACTTCAGCATGGTGTGTAAATTCTGGCTGATGAACACCATTCTTTCACTGGTTTATTGTATTTCATTGAGTGTGCAGCACTTGCACCATTGACAACACAATGCAGCCTCTGTGGAGACCAAACTGAGCTCATAGCCTTCCTTTATGAACACTCACACACTGAGCTGACAAAGGCTCTATACAACAGTGCTGATTCAAAATCACGCAGACGGCTAACAGCTTGTCATGACATTTTTTAGGAACTAGGCACGATCGTTTACGAGAAATTATAAGGACGAAACAAAAATTGTCTGGTTTCGTAATGAGAGGTCGTAAAAAGGCCAAGAAGCGTTCACCGAGCAAGTTTCCTGAAACTGTGAAAGAGCCCTAGGCTAATGTGTGTGACAAACACACACTCCGTTTTACACTACAGAGATGTAGACAGATTGGTCAGATGCTGAGGTGCTGAGACGCCGCCTTGGGTTAAACTTAGCTCAGTGGAAAACCAAAAATACCACCATGTGTAAAACAGAGTCATTCCAAAGTCCAAAAGTTATATATTTGTACGTGTGCATATGTGGATGTGTGTTCGTGGATATGTGTGTGCACAGTACCGTCATGTTTTTCTATACACTGCAAGATCAGTTGGATTGTTTGTACATTCATATGAGAATTAAAGTGGTGTATGTGTGTGTTCTAGTACTAAGCCTCATTTGTCCGCAGCTGCTGTGGCCATGTGTGGTGCTTGCTGCTCCATGTCAGACGGGTCGGGCATGTGTGTGTCTGCACTGTCCTGCTGGACAGGAGCCGTCGACGGTGAGGGACAAAATAGCCACACATCACACACTTATGCAACCAAAGAACCATGTAAAATAACACCGTTTATGTGGTGTGTTTTAGGCGTGCAGCGAAGTGGAGGGTCCTGACGCAGTGGTGGAGTGTCGTCATTGTCCACCAGGCACTTTCTCAGACTCCCACGGTCCAGATCAGTGCACTGTACACACACCGTGCAGGAGCCTGAACCGTCAGTTGGTGACGCCCGGCACCTCGGAATCTGACGCCGTGTGTGGAGCCTGTCAGTCTGGGTAAAGCTACTGAAATGCACATTTACATTTTTTTATTTGGCGTATGATTTTTATCAAAAGTGACTTTAATGAAAGTTTGTTTTGCTGAGGTATTTTGCCACTCTGATCTGATCTGATCTGGCGATTATGTAATTCATTAATTAATGGAAATGAATCATCTTGCTCTTCGGCATCCATGTATTTATACAGACTATAATGATGACCTGTAGCTCCAGTTGAAGGTTTGTGATTGGTTTGATTGTGTGTGTGTGTCTTTCTGTACATTCTGTGTGTTTGTTTGCTAATGGGATGATTGTTGCCATTCAGGTTTCACCCTGCACTGAGTACACGGAGCTCCTCCACCCTGTGTCCCTGCATGAGGAGTGAGTGCTTCTCTTAATATTGTTCGGGTTGCAAAATGACCTTTTACCTCTATCCTATCGGGTTATTCACACCAATAATGATTTTATTAATTGAACAGTTTTCTTGCATTTAAAAGTTTCATTCATGATAAAGATTCAACACTAATAATAATAAAAAAATTATAAAAAATTAAGAAATTGTTTATTTATTATTAAATAATGGACATTTTTACTTGGAGAAAACCAGGAGAAGAACTATTTTAAAAAAATGTTCGTAAAAATTAAAAAAATGAAACTTAAAAGCTTCAACATTATTAATACTAATACTCCTAATAGTAATATTAATCTTTTTTCTCTCCCTCTTATTGGCTAACTTATTGTCTTTGATCTATCACAGCGTCTCTAGTGCGTTTGCGACGTAATGCAGGAAAGAGTGCGCGAGGGGGTGGAGCCGGATCAGGTGGAGCAGGAGTGGGCGGGGCTAACAGCACAGCTGTACATGCAGCAGAGGAGAAGACTACAGAGTATGCTGTGTTTGCTCTCGTCCCTGTGTTCTGTGTAATTGGCCTGCTGGGCATTCTCATCTGCAACCTGCTCAAGAAGAAGGGCTACAAGTGCACAACAGAGAAGGAGAGGGCAGAGCTGGAGGCAGGCGCGCTGCAGAAAGAGGGTAACCATGCACATGTGCACACACACACACACACACACACACACACACACCCTTATGTTATTTGTGGGTACTTCAGTGTGTATACTTCATACATACATCACCTGGAAAACGCATACACTTTCCAAGTAATATATATGTTTAACAGAGAGCTGGGACTTGGCCGCATATTCTTAGAACTGCATCTTTACCGTTAGAACTAATCAACACCCATCTTGCACTGTTCTAAATGACTTTATTTATACCCTCACTGGCCACTTTATTAAGAACACCTGTACACTTGCTCATACTGCACATGCAACTACATTACATTGTTGCCAAACAATGGCAAAACAAACGCTTGAGTATTTTAGAAATTGAAATCTCCTGGGATTTTCAAACACCCCACAGCCTCGGCGTTTACACGGAATGGTGTGAGAAGCACCACTGAACAGCACATCCAGTGAGCAGCAGCAGTAGAAATGCCTTGATGATGAGAGAAGTTGGAGTCAGATTGGTTCGAGCTGGCAAGTTGGTAAATTAAATAACCACTATTTACAACCGTGGTGAGCTGAAAAGCATGGGCTACAGCAATAGAAGACCATATCGAGTTACACTCTGTCATCAAGGACAGGAATCCAAGGCTACAGTGAGCACAGGTTCACAAGAAATGCACAGTTGAAGATTGGAAAGAAGACCGATATGAGTGATAAGTGAGATTGTGATATTTTTCCAATCTTCAACTGTCCGTTTTTCAGTGTATTCTTCAGATTCTTGTTTTTTGTGCTATGTTTTGCGGTTACTTGGTAACACTCTGCATTGTTTTTTCTTCTTAATGAGAGAGAACGTGATCTTATAGCTGTGATAATTCAAGTGAAAGCAGGAACTGACCTGTTGTAACTCTAAACAGATAAATAGTAAATTTATTGGAGTCAGTGGAAATCATACAGTGATGTCTGTTGGACAAGTATAGGAAGACCATAAATGTATGTGAAGCTATTTAGAAGAACCAAGCCTAGCACATAGCACTAATCCCTCAGAGAAAGTGATTTTACGTGAGTGAATACAGATCATTTGTAAAGTACAGTCATACTCTTGTGTACTTTTGGTTACAGATAACAATCCTACGGAGACAAAAACTAAACTGCAGTAGTAGGAGCTTCTGCCTTGATGCATCATGTACAATATAAATAGCTTGTATGTCACACTATCTGGTAGAGGGGAGAAAATACGTTATACGTTTAGAAATGGCAGCACATGCGCGTAATGAAATCATCGTAGCTGCGTCCGTTGATGTGAGTGCCTGCGATGGCTGGAGTGCATCGTTCACCTCATTTGCTCCACACAACATGATACTCTGTCTTTGCGTATACTGATCAATAATTTAAGCTTGCCTCCTGGCACTGTGTGTGCTGGAGTGTCATATTGGTGTCTGTGTTATGGCAACTGTGTCCAGTTGGTCCTTGGCTGTTGTTCATGTTAGCCTTTGCATTTTTAACAGAATAAAGCAGGACAGTCAATGTATTCACAGAATTTTCCCCTACGTTGTCGGTCAGCCATGACGTTCCATGTCTGACATTTGCAGAAGCAGATCATCACCACAGATTTTCTTGGGACAAGATGACATTAATAATGCCATAGACATAGCCTCAAACAAAATGAAGTCGAGAGGGTATCACTTGATTTATTATATAGGCTACTATGTAGGGAATTATTAGAGCAACCTTGTAATAAGCAGATGAGAGTTGACAGCTGTCATGATGGGAGTCCAGAGAGGCAGATAAAAGATGCAGAACTTCTTTATTAGGAGACAGAGACAGGGAACAGGCTCAGGGGAAAATAGGAGCACTAATCAACCTGGAAAATGAAAAGCGAAATGGAGGAAGACAACAGAAGAAGTTGTTCTGCAATGACATTCAATGTGCCCTCTAGTGGCCAAAGATGGAATTGTCCCTGGGGGCCATGACAACATCATGCAGTCATCTAGTACAGTGATACTTGAAAGTTTGTGAACCCTTGGGATTTTTCTTTATATCTGCATAAATATGACCTAAACCATCATCAGATTTTCACACTAGTCCTAAAAGTAGACAATGAGAACCAAATTAACCAAATGAGACAAAAACTTTATGCTTGGTCATTTATTTATTGAAGAAAATGATCCAATATTGCATATTTTTGAGTGGCAAAAGTATGTGAACCTCTAGGATTAGCAGTTAATTTGAAGGTGAGATTAGAGTCTGGTGATTTCAATCAATCGGATGATAATACTGTGTGAGTGAACTCCCTGTTTTATGAAAAGAACAGAGATTTCTGAAGACCTCAAAAAAGAGTTGTTGATGCTCATCACCATTTTATTAATTGAACCATCTCTGAAGAGCTTGGACTCCACCAATCCACAGTCAGAAAGACTGTGTACAAATGGATGAATTTAAGATCATTGTTCCCCTTCCCAGGAGTGGTCCACCAACAAAGATCACTCCAAGAGCAAGACATGTTACAGTCCACGAGGTCACAAAGGAACCCAGGGTAACTTTGAAGCAACTAAATACCTCTCTCACATTGGCTAATATTAATGTTCATAAGTCCATCATCAGAAGAACACTGAACTACAATGGTGTGTATGACAGGGTTACAAAGAGAAAGCCACTGCTCTCCAAAAAGAACATCTCTGCCTGTCTGCAGTTTGCTAAAGATCACGTGGAGAAGTCAGGAGGCTATTGGAAAATGTTTTGTGGATGAATGAAACCAAAATAGAATTTTTGGTTTAAATGAGAAGCGTTATGTTTGGAGAAATAAGAACACGGCATTCCAGCTTAATAACCTTATCCCATCTGTGAAAGATGGTGGTGGTAGTATCATGGTTTGAGCCTGTTTTGCTGATTCAGGGCGATGGAACAATGAACTCTGAATTATACCAGCCAGTTGTGAGAATAAATACATTGAATTCAGGTTTTGCTGTGTGTTCTCTGCTGGCACACACATTACGAAAAGGAATAACCCAACACTAATACAGCATCTAAGCACTTCCCATAATTGTTGGCCTCATTAGCAACGTCTATAGAAGCAAAGTAAAAAATACATATTGGCTTATTGGCAACATTTTTGGTAGAGAGTATCTCGTACATTCACTTTTTGGCTTAATTATTCAAGAGCTGAAAACTTAAAGAGTGCATTTATTTCTAATGGTTCGGATGTATTGTGCCAGTAAAGAAATACCATCAAGCATAACATGCCCCTTGTTACCTTTGAAGGTAGATAAAGCTCTGTGTTCCTGATGGTTACATAATATAATCAGTTATTGTCTTTTATACCACAGCACTGTTGAATTCTCGATTCTGGTTACAAGGTGTTTTATAGAATTTTCTATAACAACAGCTCAGACGGTAGTTGCAGATGTGCTCATTCTAACATTATCGTTTTCTACAGTAATGGCTAATTCATAGGAAGTTGAATGGTGGATGTTCACAATCAAATCCTATTAATAAATGGGTTAAATTTTTACTGAATGTTTTGAATGGAGTGAGTGGAATGGAGTCTATAGCATAACCCTATACCTGGTGTGTATCAGTCAGCGGTAAAGCTGTTTTCTTAAAGTTTTGCACTACGGGAAAGAGTCTAATATGGAAAATATTGCGTTAACTAGTTAACGTCAATGTCTATTTATAGCTACTATAAAAATAGCATGTAGCTCTTTACATGTGCAATAACTTTCCGATTCTAGCATCTGATTAACTGAGCAAAGAGTGAGAGATTGGTCTCTTTCTAGTTGCCTTGTTCCATTTAATGCTAATGTATTAAAGTTCAGTGCAGTTGTCTTTTGGCTCTACAGCTTGCAGTGAATTACATTCCTGAGTTGAAAGAGTTTCTAATCCAGGATTCTGTGGTGTGTGTCTGTGTGTGTGTGTGTGTGGAGTAAAAGAGGACAGCCAGAGGACACTGAAGCTTAGAAGAGAGACACATTGGGGAACTGCGGCGTGCAGTGTGTGAAAAGTCACGATACGATGCGGCGAGAATGTGTGCGTGATATAGGGAGAGAGAGAGAATGGGGGGAGGATTGAGGATGGGAAGAAATAATGGGTGCAACACAGAAAGGAGGAGAGGTTATAATATGGTGATAATATAATAGAAAGGGAGGAAGTCAGAAATCCCTAGTATACATAGCGGATGATTGAGGTGAAAAGGACATTTCAGGTGCAATGAGTCATTCATGCTGTAGTGTGGGCGATAGGTGAGGGACTTTGGATTAATTACACAGACAATCAGGAAACCAAGTAAAAAGGATACACAAAGTATAAATGGATTATTTTAAATGCAATGCAAGCAATGTTGTCCTGTGAAGGTCTACTTCCTGCCACATGTCTGTGTTTCAAAATTGTAGTTAATCTCCTGATTTAATAGTTTGACTGACATTGTGGCTAAGAATTATAGAGCTTTAATATAGGAACTTACTCCAAATATTGTGTTCAGTTGCAGCTCTTTGTGTCCTTCCTGTAATTGTCTTTTTCCCCCATTTCCCAATTTGGTCTCCTGCAATTCCAACCCATCAACCATCTCTCCCCTATCACATGACCGCTACCAACTGGCTGTCACATGCTTCCACTAAGACACGTGATACCAGCGAATTGTATCATTTCATGCCTCACAACACACTCGGAGGAAAGCACTATTTGCCCTCTTCTGCATACATGACACCCACAACTGGTTAGTGTTGCTGTGATTTGCCAGGGGAGAGAGAGAGTAATCCCATCCCTCACACCCAGATAGCACAGCCAGTTTATCTCCCTTGTTGGGGTTCTAAACTCACAATCTCCCAATAATAGGACGAAAACTTTTAAGTTTCGCCACTCCCTACAACTGTCTTATACCTGTTTGTTTGCAAATGTCTCGTAGCACTTATATCAATGATCATCTTTAATTGCTCTGTTCTTGGATTGCATCACCGTTTCAAATCTACATTTACACGTTTAAGCTTTGTCAATCATACATTTTTTGTAGAACTCCAGATTCTACACAACCATCAACCAGCAACTAATGAGATACTCAATACACACAGCTTTACCCTATAATATGACTGAAAATTGAACAGTGGGTGAAAATGTATCTATATACAGTACACTTCACTTGGGTGGGCACAGTGGTGCAGCAGCTGCAAACCACGTTTCTGGGTTCTCTGGTTTCCTCACATCTTTGAAAAACATTTTTTATAGATTAGTGTGAAAATACTGTAAGTGTTATTGTTATTGACATGCATAATTATTGTACTTTCCAGTCCTGATTACATGATTGACAAGCATATTGCACAATACTGATTGAGTGTATAACAATATTGCAGCAATTCCAGTTCTGCTTGAATAACAGTTCTGTAATAGTTACAACAGTATGTGTGTTAGTGGGAACCAACACCAAGACAGCTCTAGTGTAAAAGCTGTACCTCAGTATGATTGTGCATGATGGAATGGTCTGGTAATTTCTCTTTCTAAGATAAAAAGAGAATATACAGGTGTTGATTGGGGTGCATGGAATCCTTGGTGGTGCTGAGGGCCCTCTTCAGACATCTCTTATTGAAAAGAGCTTTATCTACATCTTGGTCTAGGTACAAAACAAACTAGCAAATACTTCAGTGTGTATGTATGTGTGTGTGTGTGTGTGTGTGTGTGTGTGTGTGTGTGTGTGTGTGTGTGTGTGTGTGTGTGTGTGTGTGTATATATATATATATATATTTATTTATTTATTTTATTTATTTTATTTATTTTATTTATTTTTTATGTGTATGTTTAAGCCACACAATAAACCTATGGATCCCACAGGGAAACAATAGATTGTCCAGGGTAGAATAGCAGCCATCAGTGATGGTGTTTTTCCAGGATGAATAGACAAGAAGGCTGAGTGGGCTATTTTCAGGAACCCCCATGCATACACACACGTCTCTGGAATCCCGGGGGGGGAAACAGTTACTATAGAGACCACTGGACTATCAGGCAGTGTCGTGGGTCAATGGGGACAGAGTAAAAGTGATCATGTGTAATTTCCGAAAGTGCTTTTTGTGTATGTGGTGTCATTTACCAAAATGTATTGACTTAGGGAATATGCCGATTTTCATTATATCATGATAATTGTGTAACCTTTTATAATGGTTTATGACATTAGCACAATGTTGCACTTGAAACACTACTCAATACTAAGGCATTGTTTCTCAGCCATATTGAGTGATTTCCCTGACATGTGTTTTAAAATTTTTATTTGTCAAAATTTGGCATAGGTCCCAAAAAGCCTTGATAACAGTACTTTATGTACCAAATATTATAAATGTAGTTGTCTTTAATTTATTTATAAATTTTCATATGATTCATTTACATGTGATTCATTTACATGTAGGCGGATGTGGCGCAGTTTGGTAGAATGGGTTGTCCACTAATCGTAGGGTTGGCGGTTCGATTCCCGGCCCGGCCCACATGCCGAAGTGTCCTTGGGCAAGACACTGAACCCCAAAGTTGCTCCCGATGGCAAGTTAGCAGTTAGTGCCTTGCATGGCAGCTCTGTTACCATTGGTGTGTGAATGGGTGAATGAGACACAGTGTAAAGCGCTTTGGATAAAAGCGCTATATAAGTGCACATTTACATGTGATTCATTTATGTATGACTCATTTACATGTGATTAATTTATGTATGACTCATTTACATGTGATTAATTTTCATGTGATTTATAATCAAGCGATTCATTTCCATGTGATTTACAAATGTATTTGTGCTGATTTTTCTAAATAACATATAAATAGATTTTATGATTAGATTAGAGTAGATTAGACACTTATAGACTCCACATTCATATGAAAATAACTGTCTGGCGGACATTGTCACGGTTCAAAGGTACATGCGGAAGCAATCGCAGATTTCCAAACCGTTTAATGAACAAACGAACAACAAAACAAAGATACTAAGACAACTCGGCAAGATATGGTGACTAAGGCTAAACGTGAACTATCGAACAAAACATGGTACAGGGACACAGGTCTTTTTAAAGTGGGTAATGAGGTGTCAACTGTCTGATTCTGAGTTCTTTCTTTTAATTTGATAAAATGATATAATTCAAGTCAGTTGTCTTGTACTAGTAGTGGTATGACGTGGCCTATTTATATTAAATTGTGAAGGTGTAGATCCACAGGTTGTAAGATTCAGACCAAACAAATTAGCAATACATCTGCATCATACCACTACACTATGCTTGTACCTGCATGTAAATAGAATGCTTAGGCACTACTTTAAAAACAACAACAACAACACACAATTGAGTTGAATTCTATGTTAATCAGTCTGCTACCCTCAGCTTTCTGTCGATTGTATGATCAGATCCTGAAACTAAAGCTCTGAGTGTTTGTGTTTGTGTGTATAGGTAATCCTTGCCCTTATGTTATAGAAGATCAGAATGAAGACACCATAAGTGCATTGGTGCGCCTCATCACAGAAAAGAAAGGTATTTTATTGTCCTTTGTACATTAACAATAGTTCATATATGTGCTTCTGGTTAAAACCTCAAGACTGTGTGTGTGTGTGTGTGTGTGTGTGTGTGTGTGTGTGTGTGTGTATCAGAAAATGCAGCTGCCTTGGAAGAGTTGTTACTGGAATATGAGAACAAGCAGACAACTAGTAGCAAAAGATCATCAATCAAGTAAGAAAGCAAACACCATTTATAATTTGCTACCCTTTGAAGAATAAATGATATTTATTACCTATATGCTTACAGCAGTTCATGCTAACAATGAGGTCATGCTAATAGGATACTACTTTAACAAGCCAGTTTGATAAATTATCTGATGTTCTCATCACACCTGGGAAGATTGATGTGGTCTGGCAACGCAACACAGAGTCCCAAGCCGAGCTATAATGAGATCTGCACCTGTTAATAGTCCTGGATAGCTTAGAAAAGACTTCAAGGCCATTTTTTAAGGAAGAAGGATTTCCTATTAGTTGTAAAACTATAAACTTTATATTATTTTTTAAACCTACCAACTTTTTAAAGCAGGACTCAATAGTGTGTCTGATCAGTGACCATTTGCTGTTTTAAATAAGTACTCACACAGCCATTGAGCAGCAACAGCTGTATACATCCTCAATAAAGATGATTGACAGTGGAGTGCACCGTGAGCAAGTAATGCATATTATTTGAGAGTACAGTATTTAATGCTTAAAATATGAGAATTTCATATGCCTCTGTTTAGAACATGTTCATATGGAACCAAGAATATCCTGTTCATCATTAGCTCAAGTTTTGTTGTAACATGTTGTGACATGTCAACCATCTGATTTACATTTAGGAGCCACAACTGAGTGGTTCTTGTTTGTTATAGATATAACAAATGAATTTTATAGTTGAGTGACGTGGCCTGTTTATTGAAAAGGAGTTACATACAGTAAATAGTGTACAAAACAGGTTTGGAGGAATCAGGACAGGTGTGTCCTCTTCTCAGACACACCTGTCACTGTTCCTGGGATGATCTTGATACTCACTGGGACTCTGACCTAGATAAAGGTGTTACTGAAGACGAATGAATAAGTGATTGAACAAAATATACATTTAAATGTTTTGGATTTTTAAAATATACATGGAAATGTAATATATGTATTATGAGACACTGTGAATCAGTATTGTGCACACACCTCATTCACTCATTCATTTTCAGCATCTGTTTTATCCTGGGCATGGTGGCAGTGGATCCAGAGCCAATGGGACCAGAGTCCATTGCAGGGCACCATGCACACACATTTACACATTCATTCATACCTAAGGGTAATTTAGTTTAGCCACACCACCTACATTTATGTTTTTAAGAGGTAAGAGGAAAAGCAAATTAAATATTAGTTGTACTTAACAGTAGGCCACGCCTCCTTCACTTCACGGTGGTAGAAAACAGCCATTTCATGCCATTTCATCTATACGTCTGTTGTCTGAAAAACTTAAATATATATAATATCATCTTTTAGATAGATAACAACATCCTTACATCTGTTTCCCAAAATATTTAATAAGGTTATTTTCCTAACACTGTATCTAAATTGTTTTACAAGTAATTTTTTTAGGTTTTTTTTTAACACATTTATGATCCACATCTTACTAAACGGTGTCAGAATCCGCTCAGTCACTTGTTCCATAATGTGTCATTGTGTCACTCTTGATTATTCCACTGCATGCAGAGGAAGGCTGTGTGACTCTTACACGTTTTCTGATGTATAGTTCAGCAGATGGGTACTGGCCATTTTGCTGTCATCATTACCTCCTGTTTGAAAAGCCCTCATTACTGTACCCTCCAGCTCTTAGTTGTCGTTTAATTTCATTTGCTTGTGCATGCAACTTTCCAGCCACGTAGACAAAAGAACAAAAAGCTACAGCTTTGTGAGTGACGATGGGGGATACTGTATCAGTTCTTCACTTTAATGTAATTTAAATCTGAATATTTTGTGATAAATAGTACAACAGGAAAAAGTATAACAAGAATTGAACTTTCACATATTGTGTTCTATTTCTTTCCCCCTGTTTCTTCGTTCCTCCCTCAGGTTTCCTGGCTTCCTCCAGTTCCGTTCGTTGCCCAGGCTCTGTAGCCACCATCAACACATTCATACTATCAATGGTTTGGCCCCGCTTTCTGGTTCCGGCTGCTCACGCTGCAGTCAGAAGAAATGGCCACAAGTGCTGTTACCCCTCACCATCAACACAAATAAAACATCCTGTGCCACATCTATCCCCTCCTCACCTGGCGAGGGCAGGGTCCTCAACGTGGGAAGGTAGGGGAATGGGTTACCGATGTCAGAGTTTGATAGATATCAGTAGTTAAAGCAAAATTGATATCAAATCCCAACACTGACCATCAATCACCATTAAGACTCCAAAATACCAACCTACACCGATATTCCATTAAAATACCACTATTCTTACATAAAACCACAACCTATATTTACCATTAAACAACAAATTCCAACAAACATCAATATTCTTCATTAACTAAGGCATAACTCACGATAGGTCATACTGGTATAGGGAAAAAATTGACAACAGGGTGGTGTGATCACTGTTTCAACCCTGTACTTGACTGTTTTCCAATAACAGCAGTGTTTTATTCCTCTTACACAATAACACTTTATTTATTAATGAATGACGCATCATGCTTTGTAACAGTTTAAATTTTACATTTATTGTTGTGGAATGCCGATGAGAGAAGTTATTTCTCCGGTACATTATAGTATCTGTAAACAGTTGTTGCTTCAACAGACAGTGTTTTTCTTTATTTTGACGTTAATAAGACCAAAAAACATGCCATGTTACAGAGAAAGTGGAAAGCCCAACGCCCTCCATCCTTAAGAATTTCACATGGCAGAATACTTAATGACTGACACAAAGCTTTGACGCTGGAGACTCCTTGCATAAATGCCAACAGAAATCATCAACATATCAATGGTTATATGTTTGTCTTAGTTAAATAACATCGTATTTTTGACCCCTTTTTTTTTTTATTAGGCTTAGATTATATTGAGCATCCGCCATATGTGAATGAACTTTTACTATAGAAACAATAACATGTTGCAATGAACGCTTTCATTTAAACCCGTGATTTGAAATATAGCCCTACACTACTGTGAGTAGTAGTACTGCTGTTATAGAAACGTAATCAACACCTTTTTGTCCAATCATATTCAAGGCTTCAACAGTTAAAAATGATTCAAGAAATAGCAACATTCACCATAAAACACTAAGAGAAACAAAACACTCCCCCATGAAAACACAGACACCCACATTCACCATCAAACGCCAGTAACACTAAAACTCATCAACATTCCACATTAATATACAATATCTACTAAAATACCAGTACTACAGCACCAAACCCACCATCTATACATGCTGTGTTGGTGTTTGTTGGAGAATGTCATATTTTGTAAATGATCATATTTTAGTATAGTATACTTATATTTGTATACTACTTAGAATAAGTAGTGTAAAGTATGGCATGCCCATTATAACAAGAGGAGATGGCTTCAAATACACTTATCACATCATCTTCCTGATCATGATTTTAACCCCACTGATGCATGATTTGCAGGTTCCAGGTGGCTCAGATCCTGGAGGGTGACCAAGTCTCTGTGGTGACAACCCCGGTAGAGTCCAGTGACACAGATATGATAGACTCTACCAGCATGGAGCCTGCTGAAGAGTTATTCCTACTGGGGGGGTCCTCTTCTGCAAACTGTCTCTCCTCAAAGAGCAGACAGGATGTGAGTGACTGACAGAAGAACATCCACAATTGTTCTCTTTCCTTTCACACTACCATTTTTTTGTTCTCTTACTTCCTGTCCTCCGCCTCTTTTTCTCTCTTACGCAAGGGTTTTATTTCAGTGAGTAGGAAACTATACATGCGTGAATATCCCTATGTGGCACTCTGAATGGGAGTCCGAATCAATTGCTTTATTTGCAGACAGTGTCAGCTGCACAAATGAAGACATTTTTAATGAAACCTGTGAGATATTTGTCCCTCCATTTACAGTCCAAGTAACCAAAACTTTCAAGCTCCAAAAAGTTCATAAAGGCACCGTAGACGTAATCCATGTGACTCCAGTGGTTTAATCCCAATTCTATGAAGTAATATGAATGCCTGGTGTGCACAAAAAAATCTCAAATTAAGTCTTTATTCACAAAATATCTTCACTTCTGCCTGCGTGTTGTTTTGGCATACTGTTCCTTTATTGACGTATCTTTTTTTTTTTTTACCCTTTCATTAGATGAGTGTGTGAATGAACTGGTGGAAGAAAACGTGAAGCATCCATCAGGACTACGTCATCCACACCAAAACGAGCACAAACTCGTCGGTGGACTCCTAAGGAAGTGTCGAGGCTGAAGCAGGATGGGAATTGTATTCACCCCTATGGGGAGTTAGCTTTGAATTCCGGAAAACAGGAATTGGTCTTTATAAGAGTTTTTGAAGCTATTTTATTATGTTTTTAAAAAAAAAAAAAGAAACAATTTTTCTCAGGCCTTGCGAGCTGAGGGTTTAAAAAATCTGCGAGTGAGAAAACTTTAAAGAGGAGAGATGAGACCTGGCATAGGTCCCTGATGCAAAATGTGAAATATAACCAAGCATTATGGAAATTGTAGTGTAGACCTTCATAAATGTAAATCATTGCCCCTCATTAAAGCCAAACACTGCTCCACTAAACATATACAGTAGAAAATATCCATCAAATATCTAACTAACATTGAATGAATTTTGGTCATCTAATGCTAATAGAATAGATATGCACAGGTATTTTTCCAAACATAGTTTCATACCTCCGAAACAGGTACAGCCTATTATCCCATTAAAACACTCATGTAAATAACTCCTAATATGTACTGTATAGTGTAGCATGTAGACTGGTATTATCCGTTATTTTGCATTAGGAGCATATAAAGCTTTTTTTTTTTTTTTTACTCTGTACACTTGTGCAAAGGCTTGATGGGTGGCATGAATTTTGCCTAAATAATATGGTTCTCAATGCATTAGAGTCAGCTCCTGCCTTTGAGGGCAGAATTGGGTCATGTTCGAAGTATTAAGATCAGAAAAGCTCTATGTGTTATGCATGTAGCTACGTTTAGCTGTGCTGCTGTTGAGTATTAATGTCTGAGCAGTTGCTTTTAAATCGTGATCCAAACCCTAATGTTTTTCCTACTCACTGATAGGGCTCACGGTATGATAACCTAGTCTAAAATATCATGGTTTGACGGTACCACGGTATTAATCAACCGTTTAAAAATGCATAAGTCGGTGGTGACAGTGACTTTTCCATAAATCTCCTAGGCAGTATTTATCACATTGTTAAAAATCTGAAGCTAAAAGAAAGAGTAGCTTTGCAGAGTCAAAGCCAGACACAAAAGGGACAAGTGGAGTCAGGAACTTGATCAAAATGAAAAACAGTAATAGAAAATTCATTTTAATGGGTATTTTGAAGAAATGAACCAGAAGGAAAGCATCCAATCATACGCCGTGAATAACCGTGAAACTGCAACACCGTAATAACCCTGATCAAATGGGGCAGTAGAAATATACTATAAAATACCCATTAAAATGCGTTTCCATCTATTACTCTTTTTTCATTTTGCTCAAGTTCCTTAAGCCACCGCCCTTCAATCAAGATGTTCAGGCCACACTGCAGTTTAGAGTTTACACTGTGCTCACTCACCTAAATCAACTCATAAAGCACTTCATTAGCTGAGTAAGGTGTGAAAGATCAAGGAAACAGCTAAACTGCCTAACAGTGTGACCCTTTCCAACTGTTCTAGCCTGTTCTTCCTCTAAGATCTTGCTATTGTCACGGTAGTAGAAAAAATTTCAGCAACACATTCAGGATTTCGCTTTATTATTTCATCATTAATAGGAGGCCATGAGGAAAATATCTTTTTTAATAGTGCTCACTCTTAAAAGAAAGTCTAACCTTTCAAACATAGCTTGCTTCGATAGCTTGCTAACTTCATACACAGGTTGCACTAGCTATCTTAATTTTAACTACGAGAACGTCTTCGTGTAAGCTTCTACTTGAACACATACAACAGCTAATCCAAACAGTGAAGAAAATGTTTCTCTCTGAGACACAGAATGCGTTATAAGCATATTAGAGTCTTCGCTAAAGGAATGCTGGCATAGCAAATACTTCACAATATGGTATATGTTGAATATTACAATATGTTGGCACATGTTTAAGCCAGAGTTAAGCTTTTGTTTTAAACTAAAGAGCAATATAAGGGGGCACTAATGACCCATCAAACCACTGTGATATCCCATGGTGCATCATCAAAGCTACCTCCCTGTGTAACTAGTTATCACTAATATTTAATCAACATTTTTGTTCCATTTTTCATCGTTGCACAATTGAGCAATAGGCCTCTGCATGTGTGGGAGTTTACACTGAAACAATGGCTGGTGTAAACGGTACTGCTGGTACACCTGAAATACGCACAAGCACACTCATGCACAGGCCTCTGCTTAGACAAAGGCACGAAACAGATGATGAAAATAAATGAACTTCATTGGTTCCGGTGTACGGCGGATATCATCGCGCCTCAATTTAGTATTCATAAAAAACTACAATGTGAAAATACTATAGTCAAAAATGATCGTCATATGATTTGTCAGTAATATTCAAACCTTGAACAAATTTGAGATCTTCATGTTGTTAATGTTTTCCTTATTTTATTTTTTGTTTCCTTTTTGAATATTGAAAACTCATGATGGCAGACAAGGCTACAAGCAACACTGTTACTGCCATCCAGATGCACATTTAATAAAGAATAGAGAATTTTTATACATTATTTTCCATTCAGCCCTGAAAAGAAAAGAAAACAGTATTTTATTATATTTTTAGGATCTGACATCTGTGGGTTCTACCATACTTAAGGTGTTAATAACAAGACTGATGTAATGAGCATGGAAAGAAAAGAATCTCTGCATCATTGTTGCTTTTTATTTATTTCATTATAACATAAGCGTTGTCTTCATATTTTTCCTCTTTGAATAAAGGATAAGACTTGAAGAAATATGTGACTTTATGAATCTTTGAAGCTGACATATTACATGCTGATTAACGTTTGGAGACAACAAAAGAAATGTAATCGCATAAATAAAAGAATGAAAAAGAAATGTGAATGCCAATCTGCTACAGTTAAGCAGAAACTTGCTAACATAAGCAAACATTTTTCTATACTTTTAGTTCAAATCAAAAATATAATTACATACAGAAACTTAATGAAATGGCATTGCGCAAAGTTGATTATCATTTGTTATTTTAGAAAGCAGAAATACTGTATATAATCGGTTATAAACATGTTATGACATTTAAACATATCATAATATATTATGTCTGCATATTTGTTTGGCTTTATTATGAAAGTAAGGAGTAAGAGAATTTGGGATGTGCTGTTATGGGGGGTGGGTGGTGGGGGGAATAAAAAATGGGGTGGTGTGATGAAGCAGAGTTGTTGCTACCACTGGAAAGTTGATTTTATTTGCCTGTAACAGCACGCCCCCAAGTGTTTAATTTCTCAAATACCAGAGCTGTGAAACATCCACAAAACAGGTTGGGGCCTGTTATTACTAACATTAACAGCTATAAACAATCGTTTCCTCACCAGCCTGTTTTTTTCTGTTCATCAGTCTTTTTTTCTCTCTTCATCCTAAAAACGTTCTTAGGTTTGACAAAATTAAAAGAATAACTTTTCCTTTGATTATTACAAATCCCTGACACTGGAGACTCCAAAAATCCAAAAATCTCCTCACTGAAAACTTCACCTTATCAACCCCACACCAAATCTTAAACAGAAAAAATAACCCTAAATCTGCAATTATTATTATTATTATTATGAAAATGAATTACTGACCAAGACAGGAAACTGTACAAAGGGACACTAGGTGATTCATAAGCACTAAATTGTTCTAAAGCAGTTTTAGACATTCAGTCCATGCACACTGGCTCTCTGGCAGACCTGTGTTTTAAAGTTGCAGCCTTCGGTCCCTGTCACAAATCCAACACAGCTCTACCCTTACGTTCTATTTCCCAGTATTTCACTTTATTGTTCGGTCTGTTCATTCCTCATACAGACTCCTCATTGTCTTTCAGATTCGTATTCTAAATGTTTACTCTGTTTCAGAGGTTGATAAATGTTTATCCTCTTCAGCATTCTGGTCTTGCTTCATCTTCTTAGGTAAACTGCGTCGGAAATCCTGGCCAGCCAAGAAGTAGAGGATGGGGTCAATGCAGCTGTTAATACTTGCCAGGGGCCTTGAGACCTTGTATGCTATTCTAGATCCAACCAGGAGATTGCAGCTTACTTTTAAGTGGCGGAAAACATGATTAAGACTCCGTGTGAAGTGGTAGGGCACAAAGCAGATTATGAAGACCAGCATCACGACAGCAACCATCTTTGCAGATTTTAGCTTGGAGCGCTGAGATATTGCACCTCCTACTCTGTTGGGTTGGATGAGTTGACGCACTATCAGGCTGTTGCAGACTATCACTAAAACAAAGGGTATTAGAAATAAACTGACGGAAATGAACGAGCTATAGGGCAGGAAATGCCCAAAGAGGTCTTTCGCTGTGGTGTCTAAACATCTATTGTTATTCATTTGGGTGAAGTAGAGAACTGGCGCCTGGAAGATGAGGACAACTACCCAGATAAGGACTGAGACATAACGGGCGCGGCGGGCATTAACCAAGCCCATTGATCGCACCGGGTGGCAAACAACTATGTAGCGATGGACGCTGATGCAGGTGAGGAAGAGGATGCTACTATAGAGATTGGTGTAGAAGAGAAAGCGTATAAGTTTGCAGAACACTTCACTGAAGGGCCAATATTTCTTGTGTGCGTGATAGATCAGAAAGGGTAGTGTGAGGATATAAAGTGTGTCACACACAGTCAGGTTGATCATATAGACGGTGTTGGGGCTCCAGTGTTTGATCCTGAACACGATGACATACATGACAATGAGGTTGAGCGGCAGGCCGAACACCAGCACCACGCCGTAGGTAACTGGAAGCAGGATGTTGAAATCCTCGGTCAAAGTGCAATTGCCGCTGGACACATTTAGAGTGGTCATTTTTATTCTTTCAATCCTGACAAAAGTAGAGAGAAATGAAGAAGCTGTTAATAGTCACATTATACACTGATGTTGGAGAGACTCTCTGTACCTTAATCTGATTGTGTTAATGAAAGAAAATCATTAAAGCTCACACTGCTGTGGTTCTACAGGACCTAACATTTGCAGAAAGTTTTGTTTTATTTTCCTCCACTACCACAGCTAATTCACTTTCCAATTACTTTGAATAACTTTGTAGATTCTGCACTGGCCCTTCAGGAGCTGAGGCTTTCTACTCGATTCTGGAACGTGACTGCGTGAATTTGTGCTCATTCAGCCACAAGAGCTATTAGTGAACAATTAGTGAAGTCACGCACTGATGTCAGGTGATCAGCCCTGGGCCACAGTCAGCATTCTAGTTCATCTCAAAGGTGTTCAATGGTGTTGAGGGCAGGGCTCTGTGGAGGCCACTTGAGTTCTTCCACTCCGACATTGGCAAACCATTTGTTTACGGACCTCAGTTGGTGCACATGGGCATTGATTTACACATCTTCATACCTTTGTGGTAACTTTTAGTGTATATAAATGTAATAAACCCTGTTCTGTACTTTTTACACCACTGGAAACGATGAAAATCAGCCTTAAAGAGGTAGGAACCCATGTCCAGATATGTAGTTTTGTTAGGTATTAAGATAAATACCGTAGTTGCCTTTGTAGTTTTTCACTACAGTAGTAGAAACAGGATTTTACTATCTGGTTTATTTTGGTTACTCATGTAAACTTGTAAACCTTCCATCACTACCTAGCTACATGATTTTTACTGGGCTTTCATTTGCTTGCGTGAGATATATGAGTGTCTTCGCGTGTCTGTCCAAGATGACGTAATGTTCCTTGGTTCATATTTACTGTCAGGCCAACCCACAACTTTTTTTCATAAACTTCTCTGGAAACAGAAAATTGCTTTTTAAACCCAGAAATAATGCAGTTAATAATACAGTTTATCATGTTTTTTTTTGTTTGTTTGTTTGTTTTACATATATTTCTTGAAAATTATGATTGTTGCTCTATAAGATAAATCAAATTTCCCACAAGGCTTTTTTGGCTATTAATGGCATAGTATATGTTCACACTAGGCCCCTGGGTTGCCACTATATCATAAGTAGTACATAATGGACAGTATTGAGCTACAAAGCACTGATGTCAGCACTGCATCAAGAAACAATAAGTAACACTTGGTCTCGTATATACACGTATACAGACACACATACACACACAACCCTTTTTATATACATCGATGTCAGAAATGTTGTACTCTCTTCATTTGTGCAGAAAAGTGGAAAGAGGATTGTACGACGTTTTCAAGTTTATCAGATTCTAATGCGCATTGCCTTCATTTGACGACTAATCATATGTATTTTACTACACAAACATCATACTATACAGAAATGAAGTACAAATATCAGACCTGAAGAGTACTCACATGAATTAATCCACAGGAAAATAACTATATTTCTCTTCGTCTGTCTTTCCTCCCTTCTCTCTCTCTTCTCGCTCTCTCTCTGTCTCTCACTCTCTGTTCTGCATACTTTTATCACTCTGCGATGCCCCGGACTGACTTTATTTTCAACAGTGTAGGCGTTCCTACTCACTGGGCAAGTTGCTTCTTGTTCTTTCCAAACACAAACACACAGGGATTCAACTTAGATGACTTTCGAAAAAAGAACCTGTATAATCTATTATAATCATGATTGGGTTTCTTGATTCAGACAAACACTTAAAAAGTCATTGTAATTGATTGTCTTGCATATGTCTTAATTCTTTTTATTCTACACCATTGGGAATTTCAGGCAACTCTAATTTGATCTTACTAAATCAAACTCTAAAATATTTCCCAATAATTCACTTTATTGTCATGGTCTTGTCATTCCTCAAAGAAATATTTAGTTAGCCTACCAGGTATTTACTACAAAATTGAGCTACAAAGTTCTGACAAAATACTGCATCAATGAACGTTAAGTGGACATCTGTGGCTCAGGTGGTAATGCGGGTTGTCCACTAATCGTAGGATTAGTGGTTCAATTCCCGGCCCACATGCCAAAATGTCCTTGGGCAAGACACTGAATCCTAAGTTGCTTCTGATGGCAAGTTAGTGCCTTGCATGGCAGCTCTGCTACCATTGGTATGTGTGTGTGAATGGATGAATGATACACAGTTTAAAGCACTTTGGATAAAAATGCTATATAAGTGTACCATTTACCAAGTAGACAGTTATGTAACATTAAGAATATTTAATTAACACTTTTTTACTGCATTAGTTAACTTCAATAATTTTTGAGTCAGGTGAATATATAATGCATTATTTGTGACCGGCTGAAGGGCTGTTTTTTAAATTTGAGGATTGCTGGAGCTTCCTGAGAAAATAAGATAAGA
Source organism: Ameiurus melas (assembly GCA_012411365.1). Lineage (NCBI taxonomy): Eukaryota > Metazoa > Chordata > Actinopteri > Siluriformes > Ictaluridae > Ameiurus > Ameiurus melas. Next base: position 11,666,831 of record CM022777.1, on the reverse strand, counting down.
TGTTTGATTGTATTAGACAAGGCCAGCATCAAGACAGAAAGAATGTAACATCACGTATTAGATGTGGGTGTCCCCCACCTTGTGCCCCGTGCCCCCTGGGATAGGCTCCAGGTTCGCCGTGACCCAGTAAGGATAAGCGGTACAGAAAATGGATGGATGCATGGATATACAGGTGCATCTCAAAAAATTTGAATATCGTGGAAAAGTTATTTTTTCCATAATTTAATAAAAAAAAAAAGTGGAACTTTCATATATTCTAGAGTCATTAAACATAAAGTGAAATATTTCAAGCCTTTTTTTTTTTAATCTTGATGATTATGGCTTACAGCTCATGGAAAACAAAAATCTCAAAATATTACAATAAAGAATTTATAATACAGAAATGTCGACCGGAGAAGATCTCTAATCTCCAAACACCTACAAAGGTTTCCTGAGTCTTTAATCTCTCAGTCTGGTTCAGTACACAACCACAATCATGGAGTCTGGAGGAAGAGTGGAGAGACACAGAATCCAAGTAGCTTGAAGTTCAGTGTGAAGTTTCCACAGTCAGTGATGATTTGGGTTGCCATGTCATCTGCTGGTGTTGCTCCACTGTGTTTTCTCAAGTTGAGAGTCGATGCAGCATCTACCAGGAGATTTTAGAGCTCTTCATGCTTCCATCTGTTGACATGCTTTGTGGAGATGCTGATTTCCTTTTCTTGGCTAGCACGTTCGCCTCACAACTCCAGGGTCCGGGGTTTGAGTTCCGTTGGGGCCATGTGTATGCGGAGTATGTTCTCTCCCCGTGCTGCGGGGGATTTCTCCAGGTACTCCGGTTTCCTCCCCCAGTTCAAACATGCATGGTAGGCTGATTGGCGTGTCTAAAGTGTCCGTAATGTATGAATGAGTGTGTATGTGATTGTGCCCTGTGATGGACTGGCACCCTGTTCAGGGTCTACCCCGCCTTGTGCCCGATGGTTCCTGGGATAGGCTCCAGGTTACCTGTGACCCTGAAAAGGAATAAGCGGTAGAAGATGGATGGATGGATGATTTCCTTTTCGAGCAGGACTTAGCACCTATATATATATATATGGCTGCCTTTCATTAAGGTCTGTTAAGGTAAACAAGTACAGTAGACAAGGTCTGGAGTGTTTTCTTGTAGGCTTAATGAGCATTGCCCCACAGCATGCATTTTGAATACAGAACACAGTCTGACGAAGAATTTCAATAATTACAATGATCATTAGTTATTAGCTGTGAATCAGCTGATCAACTGAACCCTGAAAAGTTAAAATTCGCTACATGTAATAATAATAACGTGACAGAGTGATATTGGGTTTTTGTTTAGTTTTTTAAATCTCTTTATTTTGTTTATATTTTGTGTTGATGGTGGTGTGGGGTATTGGTATTTTAATGTATGAAGCACTTTGTGTTACATTATGTTTGTATGAAAAGTGCTATATAAATAAAGTCTGATCGATTGATTGATTGATTGATTGATTGATTGATTGAATGATTGATTGATTGATTGTGGAAAACTTAGCCATGCCACAGCTCCAGGTTCCAATCCTAAACTTGGATGACTGTCTTTGTGTTGCTCAATGTTCTCTCAGTGTCTGCGTGGGTTTCCTTTGGGTTCTCGGATTACCTCCCACCTGCTTTTAGTTCCAAGAAACCTACAAATCAGACGGAATCTGTTGAGTCATAGAACGGAGCAGTGAAGTTTTATCTTGCCCTAGTGCACAGCAGTAGGTCTTTTTTTGGAAGCTCCAGGAATTAAACTCACAATTCTCGTTAATGACATACATGCAATGTCTGAACATAGCATTCAGGAAAACAAAGTAATCCTTTAAGTTTTTAACCTTTAAGTTTTTATATATATATATATATACAGTGGTGTGAAAAAGTGTTTGCCCTCTTCCTCATTTCCTGTTCCTTTAAAGTAATCCTTTAAGTTTTTAATCCTTTAAGTTTTTATATATATATATACAGTGTATATATATATATATATATATCAAAAATAAAATAAAGGGAACACTTAAACAGCACAATGTAACTCCAAGTGTTCCCTTTATATTTTTGAGCAGTATATATATATATATATATATATATATATATATATATATATATATATATATATATATATGTGTGTGTGTGTGTGTGTGTGATTTGCTACATTTATTTTCTAACATCATTCCAGAGGGACGTATAGTAATGCTTTTAACCCTGGAAGAGTATAAGTCCTTTAAAAGATGTGCAAATAATAAATAATCTCAAGACCCAGTCAAAATAAAGCAAATGCTCAGTCAGCAGCAGCAAATGTCTGAAACAGTGGAGTCAGATTAGCATCCCTGGCCTAATTTATCATGGAGGTTATCTTCCATTTTAAATACTTCGGATATGGAGATACAGTATCAGCATTTCACAGCTCAACATCCAACAGCTGAAACATGTACAGGTACTGAACTGGATTATTTTAGTTCCTCATGTAAACCGGTACACCTTCCATCACTACCTGGCTACATGATTTTACTGGTCTCTCATATGCTTGAGTCAGAAATACACTATGAGTGTCTTTGTGTCTCTGTCCAAGATGACGTAATCGTTTCTGTTTCACATTTACTGGGAAACCAACCAACAATTTCTTGATAAGCTTCTCTAGAAACAGAAAATTACTTTGTAAACCTAGAAATGATCAAAATAAGAAATAATATTCATATATTATACAGTATACAGTATCTCACAAAAGAGAGTACACCCCTCACATTTGTGTAAATATTTGATGATATCTTTTCATGTGACAAAACTGAAGAAATGACACTTTGCTACAATGTAAAGTAGTGAGTGTACAGCTTGTGTAACAGTGTCAATTTGCTGTCCCCTCAAAATAACTCAACACACAGACATTAATGTTTAAACCGCTGGCAACAAAAGTGAGTACATGATGTCGTCATGGAGGAGTGGAAGAGGACTCCAGTGGCAACCCGTGAAGCTCTGGTGAACTCCATGCCCAAGAGGGTTAAGGCAGAGCTGGAAAATGATGGTGGCCACACAACATATTGACACTTGGGGCCCAATTTGGACATTTTCACTTAGGGGTGTACTCACTTTTGTTGCCAGTGGTTTAGACATTAATGGCTGTGTGTTGAGTTATTTTGAGGGGACAGTAAATTTACACTGTTACACAAGCTGTACACTCACTACTTTACATTGTAGCAAAGTGTCATTTCTTCAGTGTTGTCACATGAAAAGATATCAAATATTTTTTTAAAAACGTGAGGGGTGTACTCACTTTTGTGAGATACTGTATATATATATATATATATATATATATATATATATATATATATATATATATATATATGTAATGTAATATATATATATATATATATATATATATATATATTTCTTGAAATTATAGAATTATAAATGTTGCTCTTAAAGTAATTCAAATACTCGATAGGTTTTTTTTGTCTACTGTTGTGTTCACATTAGGCCTCTGGGTTGCTACTGATTCAAAATATTATATAATGGAATGTATTGAGCTACTGACACCTCATATTAAATCAATAAGCAGTAAGTATCACTTTATACCATGTATTTAGTATGCAGAATATTTAAGTAACACTTTACATTAAGGTTCCCTTCACTAACATTATTTACTGCATTATTTAATGTGAATTCTTTTTGGGAGTCATGTGAATGTGTAATTGATTTCTGTTTCTTTGAGAATATGTGTGTACCCACAAAGACCTGCTTAACATCCAACAACGGCAAGCCATTGTTCACAGGAAAACTCAGACACCTTGGTTAAGATCTTGGCTAACCGTACGACAGTGTGGAAAGGCCTGAAAGACTGCCTGGGAGTACAGGACACCTCTTGTGGGCAATCAATGGTTGGCTGAAGAAATTATAGATTTGACACACCCAGGCCTACACCACACACCCACTCCAATCATTTCTCCACAGGTCCTTACTCTGCCTGCACTTATGATCTGTCAAGAAGACAAGTCTTCCTGAAACAAAAGTCCAGGACCAGGTGCACCAGGTGCTCACTCTCTTGTCTAGCTGCCCCTGTCTTCACACAGTTCTCCAAAAGTATCATGTACCCTCCTGCTTCAAATGCTCCACCTTCATCCCTGTCCAAAAAAAAAAACAACCCCAGGATTACAGGGCTCACAACAGACCTGTATCCTTAATGTAAGTAATCATGAAGTCCTTTATGAGTATTCATGAGTTTGAAATGTAAGTAATTATGAAGATTGGTGCTGACGCATCAGAAGGATATCACTGCTAGGCCCCATTCTTTTTGCAGGTCATTGGACAAAGCAATCAACATGGGACTGTATTATATTCTCCAATACCGTGACCATACACGGATCCTATTTGTGGACTTCAGTATCAGTATTTAACACCCTTATCCCCGATCTCCCCCAGACTAAACTGATCCAGCTCTCTGTGCCTACCTCCACCTGTCAGTGGATCATCAGCTCACATCCAGCACTTTCACAATCAACACTGATGCCCCACAGGGATGTGTGCGACTCTTCTCTCTGCCTACATGTGTGTTAAAGTCACCAAGAATCCGTGCAGTATGGCAGTGTAAGCAAGTCCGGTAATTCAGAGACAATGTTAAGTGAAACTTACATGGCCGCTAAATCAGAACAATTCAAATAGTATAGGAATTGTTTAGTGTTACTATTACATATTCAAATGAAATGTTATTACGTGCTCATGCTTTTTATTTTCTATGCATTCTGGAATAATCGTCCAAACCAAAATTCAAAAGAGGTGGGACATGCTTTAATGCTTTAAGCAGCTAGACCCCACGATTTGGTCTTACTTTTAGTGTCAGTATTGGGTTCAGTTCTATTTTTGTCTCATATTAACAATGTTGGATACTACTGTGTTATTTAATGTTGCTATTAATACTTTCTGGTGTCTTCATTGAGCTGATTTCCATATATAAACATTTAGACATTTTAGTTAGATCACAAACTCGTTTCATTTATTTTTTTTAACAGGAATAATTCCAAACACAGAAAATACATTTCAAATAACATTCTAAAAGTCAAACCCTTACTGCTACACATACAGTAATTGTGACCTTTGATTTGTGTAAGCATGAGTGTTTTTATTATCTTTGCAGTTTTACCCGTTTTTTTATTTTATTTTATAATCAGTAGAAGGAGAATGAAATGAACAGGTTTTGGCTTATTTTCTTGTCAGCAATCTTCAACTACATGCAATAAAACTTTGTTAAGACTTCAGAGTTATAAAGAATCATTTAGGCCTATATTATTTCGTAATAATTGTCCAAAGGGTTTTCCATAACCCTTAAACTCTTCCATATCCCTTGCACTCTTAATAACCCCCAAGGTTATTCATTTGTATGTACGCTCTATGGAAAAAAAATAATCACACCAAAAAAGGTTTCCTGGTAGTTTCTAGTCTCTAAAAGATATCTGTTTAAGCTTTACTTTTTAATACATTTCAATATTTACATATTTAAGATTACAGCATATAGCTTATTACAAATGAAAAATATACAGTCCAAGAACAGAATGCATGAGGGTTAAGAGCCCTGACCAAGGGCACAATACAGTGGTTCTATCTAGCACTCAACAACAGGTTTACCATTACAGCCATTACATTACAACTATTACATAACAACAGTGGTTAGCACGTTTGCCTCTCACCTCCAGGGTTGAGGGTTCAATTCCCACCCTGTGTGTGTGGAGTTTGCATGTTCTCCCCATGCTGGGGGGGGTTTCCTCCGTGTACACTGGTTTCTTCCCCCAGTCCAAAGACATGCATGGTAGGCTGACTGGCATGTCCACATTGTCCACAGTGTATGAATGGGTTTGTGAATGTGTATGTGAGTGTTCCCTGCAATGGATTGACACCCAGTGCATGGTGTACCCGCCTTGTGCCCGATGCTCCCTGGGATAGACTCCAGCTTTCCCCGCAACACTGTAGGATAAGCGGCATAGAATATGGATGGATTATATTCCATCTATTTTCCTTCTATGTTTATCATCTCCCTGAGCTTCTCTGACCTTCTCGGCTTCTCTACAGATGCATAGTGGTCTCAAATGGATTTAGCATAAATTAGACTAGCCACCTACTGCTGGTAAATAATATCCAGACTGTGACTCATTGCTTACTAAACATTTCCCAAAACCTTACTTCTCATTATCTTAATAAGTTAAAAAAAAAAAAAGCTAAAGCAGGGAATTATTGGAAATGAAGCCATATTCCGTTGTATCTTATCATTCTGTATTCTCAAAGAGCTATAGATGAGTTGCTTTAGATAAGTATTTCTCTCCTACTCCCCTTTGTGATCAGATATGTAAAAAGCATGTCCATATTGGTTAACAATGTCTGTCTGTGAGAGAATTGATAATACTTTCCAATGGTAATGACAACTTGGAGCCCCATGTTCAGTAAGCACCAATTTAGCTCAGCAGTCATGAAAACACTTTCATGCACTTCATAACTTTCTTTAATCCACTGCACTTGCTTGTGTTTCAGATTCATATTTCAAATCATTCGCTCATAAAGGGGTTGAGAGACACTTGCTCTTGCCCTCTCTCTGAGATTGCTTGTGTTTCTTGCTTAGGCTGCGTCGGAAACCCTGGCCTGCCATGAAGTATAGGATGGGGTCAATACAACTGTTCACACTGGCTAGTGGCCTTGTGACCTTGTAAGCTATGTTAGAACCCTCCAACAGTGTACAGTTCACTTTTAAGTATCGGAAGATGTAATACAGACTCCGTGTGAGGTGGAAGGGCAGAAAGCAGAGTATGAAGACCAGCAGCACTATGACGATCATCTTCACTGACTTTTGCTTGGAGCGTTGGGACGTGGCACCTCCTATGGTGGTGGGCTCTAGAAGTTTTCGCACCATCTGGCCATTGCAGACTAGCACTAATGCAAAGGGTATCAGAAACAAAATGACCGAAATAGCCGAGCTATAGACCACAAAGTAATTAAAGAGGTCCTGAGATGTGGTGTCATGGCAGACTTTATTGGTGGTTCGGGAAAAGTAGAGCACTGGTGCCTGGAAGGTGAGAACAATTACCCAAACGAGGACCGAGACATAACGGGCACGGCGGGCATTAACCCACTGCATTGATCGCACCGGGTGGCAAATGCCAAGGAAGCGATGCATGCTGATGCAGCTGAGAAAAAGGATACTACCATACAGATTGGTATAGAAAAGAAAGCGTATAAGTTTGCAGAAGGTTTCAGTGAAAGGCCAGTCATTCTTGTCAGCGTAGTAGTAGATCAGAAAGGGTAGTGTGAGGATGTAGAGGGTGTCACACACAGTCAGGTTGATCATGTAGATGGTGTTGGGGCTCCAGTGTTTGATCCGGAACAAGATGGAATACAATGCAATGACATTGAGCACCAAGCCAAAAACAAACACCAACCCATAGCCGACAGGAAGTAAGATGTACTTGAAGTCCTCATTAAACTTGCACTGGTATTGGGAACTGCTGTTGATTAAACTGGAACTGTTTAGGGCAGCCATCATGCTTCATGGAAGTCTGACAAAATAAATTATAAAATAAATTTATATATATATATATATATATATATATATATATATATATATATATATACACACACACGCACACACACGCACACACACGCACACACACACACACACCGTGGCAAGAAAAAGTATGTGAACCTTCTGGAATTTCATGGTTTCCTGCACAAATTTGTCATAAAATGTGATCTGATCTTCATCTAAGTCAGGGGTATTGACAAATATAATGTGTCTAAAATAATACAATTTTATGAAGCTATAAAATAATAACTAAACATTTCTGATCTTTCATGTCTTTATTGAGAACAACCATAAAAACCCCATAGTGCTTGTGGAAAAATTATGTGAACCCTTGAGTTAATGACCTCAAAAAAGCTTCTTTTTTTTGCACACCTGGAGTCTGGTTAAGAAAATGAGTTTGGAGGTGTGGAGTACAGCTACTTTGACTGATAAAAACCCCTCAAACATTTGGAGTTTGCTCTGCACAAGAAGCACATGCTTATGTGAGCCATGCCTTGCCAAAAAGAGCTTTCAGAGGATCTACGATCAAGAATAGTTGATTTACATAAAGCTGGCGAGGGTCACAAAGTGATTTGATAAGACTTTAGAAATTCACCATTCTACAGTTAGTCAAACATTCTACAAATGGAGACACTTTGGGACTGTTGCTACTCTACCAAGAATTGGGTGCCCAGTCAAAATGACATCAAGAGCACATCGAAGAGTCATCAATGAGGTAAAGAAACAACCCTGAATGACAGCCAAAGATTTGGAGGCATCATTGGAACTGGCTAACATCTCTGTTCATGAGTCTACAATACGTAAAACACTGAACAAGCAGGGTATCTACGGCAGGACACCACGGAGGAAGCCACTGTTTACTAAAAAGAACATTGCTGCACTCCTGAAGTTTGTAAAAGAGCACACTGACACTCCACAGCGGTACGGGCAAAATGTTTTGTGGACTGATGAAATTAAGATTGAACCATTTGGAAAAACCACACAGAACTACATCTGCCGTAGAAAGGGCATGGCATATCATGAAAACATCATCCCAACCGTAAAGTATGGTGGAGGAAACCTCATGATTTGGGCCTGCTTTGCTGTATCAGGACCTGGCCAGCGTGCAGTCATTGAGGGGAAGATGAATTCCCAAATATATCAGACAATTCTTCAGGATAATGTGAGAATGTCTGTACGTCAGCTGAAACTGTGTAGAAGTTGGGTGATGCAACAGTACAACGACCCAAAACATCGGAGCAAGTCCACAACAGAATGGCTTCAGAAAAACAAAATCCACCTTTTGGAGTGGCCGAGTCAGAGCCCAGACCTCAACCCAGTAGAGATGCTATGGAATGACTTGAAGAAAGCCATACACACGACACGTCGAAATAATATGACCGATCTAAAGCAGTTCTGCCAGGAAGAGTGCGCTAAAATTCCTTCTGAACGATGTGCAGGTCTGATTCACAGCTACAGGAAGCGCCTCGTTTAGGTTATTGCTGCCATGGTGGGGTCAACCAGTTATTAATTCTAAGGGTTCACTTACTTTTTCCACTGCCATTTTGAATGTTGAATGAGTGTGTTCAATAAAGACATGAGGGATCAGAATTTATTTTGTGTTATTATTTTAGACACATTTATATTTGTCAATACCCCTGACTTAGATGATCACATTTTATGACAAATTTATGTAGAAAACCATGAAATTCCAAAAGGTTCACATACTTTTTTCTTGATACTGTATATAAAACATTGTTAAACTGGAGCCTTTGACAAAAGAGGTACTTGCTCGTATTCCAAGTTCACTGATTTATTTATTTATTTAGTAGATGCTTTTATCCAACTTCAAGCAACTTGGAAAATCGCCATAATCTGGGTTACGGATAAAACTACGCAGCTCAGCTTTCCATTTACAGCCACTTCATCTCTGAAACTAGTTTCAATAACACTTTTAAACAGATAAAATACTCTTATGATAAAAGGTTATGATCATTCGTCAGGAGAAGTTGACCAGTTTCTGAGTGGCTGAAACTCTGCGGCCTCATCAGTATTCAACCATAGCCAGGATGTTAAACAGGATGCTTTATGAAGCCTGAAAACTGTATAATAGTGTGTGATGGGTATTTATAGCACTTCAATACCAGTTTTAAACAAACAACAATGAACAATGGAGACAGCTGTAGTATAGACTACAAAGTATAGACTGTATTGATGTCCAGAATGTTCAGGTTGTTACAAACAGGTCTGAGCACACACACAGGCACGTAGAAAACACACACTTTCACATTCTCGTAATAAAATGCAGATGCATATCATCATTTAACTTTCAATTTCATTTGTTGAATGATATACTGCAGCAGTCAATGTCCACAATAGTGTCATCGAGGACACTATCTTTGTGTTTCATTTGGGAGGAGGCTATCTAAGTAAACTGCAATTTTGTGCTCGTACAACACCTGTCACAACTGAAAGGCACCATTAGGACAGTGTCTTCTAAGGTATCTTAGATATGTACGACAAATTTTAATGAGCATTGCATGTCCATTTCAGAGAAGGAAGCAATGCTATGAATCTCTTCACTGGACATGACACGAATGCAAAGCCTGCCATGGTTTTCCTGATGCTGATATGTCGAATGAAATATAATAAATACGATGTTGAATGGAACATTTTGATCTCTACCCCATCTATCTCATTTCCCTTTTGATTCTCCGGCTCGCTCTCTCTCTCTCTCTCTCTCTCTCTCTCTCTCTCTCTCTCTCTCTCTCTCTCTCTCTCTCTCTCTCTCTCTCTCTCTCTCTCTCTCTCTCTCTCTCTCTCTCTCTCTCTCCCTCTCTCTCCTCTCTCTCTCTCTCTCTCTCTCTCTCTCTCTCTCTCTCTCTCTCTCTCTCTCTCTCTCTCTCTCTCTCTCTCTCTCTCTCTCTCTCTCTCTGTTCCTTTCGTATCAAGTGTAAACGTGTATACATGACACATCCCAAAAATGAGCTGGAAAGCCAGGACTCTTCATACTAAGTTGCTCTGCGATTAATAAACTGACAGAGCTTAGTTTTTCTTTATTACTTTGTCTCCACTTTATTAAAAAAAATGCATCAAATGTGGTAGAGTTGTAGTATTCGTAGAAAACATATAACAGAAAGGGTACTCACAGGTGTAATGATGAATCCAGGAGAAATAATCTTCTTGTGTTGTGTTTCTCGCAATTCCTCAGGTTGAACCTCTCATACCAATATGTACTTAATGGGCAAGTCACAGCTTGCTGTCTACTGACTCTCTCTCTCTCTCACACACACACACACACACACACACACACACACACACACACACACACACACACACACACACACACACACACACACACACACACACACACACACACACACACACACACACACACACACACACACACACACATGCTAAAGGAAAGTACTGACTCTCTCTTTTAGTGTTGTTTTGCAGAGCAGAGCAAAATGAATGAGGTTATGATGTGGGGACCAAGCAAATGTCATAGACTTGTGGGGACATTTTACACACAGACAGACAGACAGAGAGATAGACACACAGACACACAGACAGACACACCCACCCTCACACACCCTCACACACCCCACCGCCAGCAGCAACATTTTAAACATACTATAATTACTAATAATAATTATTAGTATATCTCAAGTATTGCTTTATATGCTTATCAGGTCTGGAATCCTCAGTTATTCATGCAAAAATGGTTTGAACCGTTAGAGGAAAAACCTGTTTGCTTCAAAATTGCCTCCATTCTTTTCCATTCTGAAGAACTGGTGCCAAAGAGCAGCAGCAATTAATAAGTTGTCCATTGTACTGGGAGAAGACCCACTTGTCCGAAGATTTTCAAGTTTTTAGTGTCAGTGAAAGAAACTGGAAGAACAAAACAACAACCCCAACAACAGAAACCATCACAGAAATTGGAATGGTTTCCACTACAAATACCATTACAAACCACCAGCTAACCATTAAAACCATTACCATTATTGGTCCTTAATGGTATCCACTAGACATAACATGCCACCAATAGGAAGTAACAAATTACCAGTAGGAACCCACAGGGTCCGTTATAGTTTCCATTAAAACCTATTCAATTCCTCAATTAACCATTAAAACCATTACAAATTCCGTTAGATGTTATTCGTTTCAGTGAAAGTACGAAGTATGAAATCTCTATGTAAAAGATTTCTCTTCCTCCAGATTTTACTGAAAGTCTCCAGACAACCAGATGTCCAGATCGCTTTTTAAAAGCGTTACCTTTACAATCTGAATTAAATATACCTATTTATATTTAATCTGAATTAAATATACCTATTTAGCGTGGAAGTCTCCGACACAGCCCGGCTAGCTCAGTCGGTAGAGCATGAGACTCTTAATCTCAGGGTCGTGGGTTCGAGCCCCACGTTGGGCGCTTGTCTTTTTCCCCCCCATTCCTATTACTCTCACTATTATTAGTATTATCTTCTGTTCTCAGATTGTGCCCTGCGATGGACTGGAACCCTGTCCAGGGTGTACCCCGCCTTGTGCCCGATGTTTCCCGCGACCCTGAAAAGGAGTAAGCGGTAGAAAATGGATGGATGGATCTTCTGTTCTCTGGCAACGCAGTAACTCCATATTTGAACTGATTGAACCGATAACTGGCGAAAGGTTCCTGTGTTTGCACCCTTTTAAAATGGGACATCTGGAAAAACATCAGCATTGTTGTCGTTACTGTACACACGTGAATATGTAGGTGTGTTCAAAAGTTTCGCGAAAAAAAACCAACAATAAAAATAAAGAGGAGAAATGGCTGCAGATGTGCGCAAGGGGGCGCTGTGGTCATCTTGCCCTCTCCTGCCCAGCTCAATGCACGCCGTGTTTCCTGTGGGTGTCGCTCTTGTGTCTAGTATTTAGCGGAAAGCCTGCAGCATTCTTTCCCCATACCGTTCTCCTCTATTCTCTCGCTGTGCTCGTGGACATGCTCGGTTCTTTCACGGCTGCACGAGCGCTGATCTGATCTCAGCTTGTGTTGTTGGGTTGTTGTTGTTTTTTTTCTTCCTCCCCTTTTCCCCCCGATTTTTTTTTTGCCCCACACCCCTCCTCCCCCTCCCCCCACACCCCTACCTCCCCAACGTGGTGGATTTCAATTTCTTGATCTTTCTCTCTTTGGACTTCACACTCTTTTTGGATTTGCTCTTTCTTCATGTCCATGTTGAGCCATGCAGCCTCCGCCGAGAAAGGTAAGAAAGTGCCCTGCTCTCCATTATGAAGGCAAGAGCTGCTCATGGTCTGATTGTTTGTTTGTTTGTTTATTGATTGACTTGTTTGTTTGTTGCTCCATGCACATCACATTTCCGACTTTCTTTGATCCTAATTCCGATGGTGCACAGATGGGACTCCACCACTGATGCTGGTTTGTGCGCCTGGAAAAGCATCTTGTTAGGGTTCTGAAGGCATTTCCGGTTGGAGCTCGTTGAATGGGTGATGATTCAGACCATCGTTCAGTCTAGACGGTGATTGTGGTGACAGTGTTGCAGATGTGCTGTTGTTTGGGTCAGTACAGTGCCATGTCTGCTGTTGGACCTGTGGCTGTGTTGCAACATTGCAGCTCACTCTGATGTGCTGTGCTGGGGCTCACTGTGCCTGTGCATCTGCATGAAACAGTGGAAAGGGGCTGTGAGTGTTTTTTATGCCTCTTTCCCAGACCATCAGCCATCACAAGAGACTCTGGAAGGCTGGGATCTCGTAACGATGTATTATTATTTTTTCTGCTGCATCTTCAGAAATCGAGCCACATGCTGGCTGCGCGTCCGTGTTCTCCAGCAAACCATGGACACCTCGAGTAAAAGCCTGTCACCGCTGAGCATCAGCTCGACGAGGTTACGTCTGACCCCGTGCCGCTGTTCTGTCTCGGCGCACATGGCGAAGGTTGTGCTTTCTGGTGAAACGAAAGGTAGACCGTCGAAGAGGCTCCGTCGGAGGACGTGTAGACGAGGCACACCTGAACAAGACAAAAGCTCCCTTTTCGTTTCAGTCTACAGTCACAACACAGTCTGGGGTTCATGGTTGGCCGGGCTGATTTTGTCTCGTTTGTTTTCTTTGACTCGTGAGTCGGGATCGGTTCATTTCGGGAGCGTACTGCTCCGAGACGTGACCTCTTGAGCTGAAGCGATTCGTTTAAAATCATGTCCTTTGTGGCATGCGGTCGGTACAGCTTGCCTTCCTGTCCCGCTCACGTATGCCATATCTATATTATATGAACGTTTTTCTGGCGATGATTGATTGCCAGATGTTTGGTCACGTTTGACGATATTATCACGGTGATGTATTTTTCTTTCAATACCGCACGCCGGAAATCATTATTTCGCTATGATTTCGAACTCCTGTTTGGGACCGGATCCTCCTCTGCGTTTGAGCGTAATAACGGGACGTTCGATGATCGTTGTCCTTACGAAGACTTGCAAGTTCCACTTTATCTCACGAGTTCAACTGCTCCCCAAGTCCTACTCTGCTTCTTTCTGACTGCAGTTCTAGCGTTATTGTTCTGTGTGGTGCACTGCATTTGTGGTTCACGGTGTTGTTCGACCCATGGCTTGAAACCTTGTTCCTACAGTACTAACGGTCTAAGAACGACCTCCGGCTTCGTTTTCAATCGCTTGGACTTCCCTTATCTTCAGGGAATCGTTACTGAACCAATTAGGCAAAATCCTTTCCTGCCAAGCAGAGCATTGGCTCTGTAATTAACAGCTCGTCTCCAGGTATCCGCTGGCCTGCCCAGACTCATCGGTGCGGTCCCATTGGGTGTCCTAGGACATCGACATCACACACCCTGGCATTGTGCATGTCTCACTTCATCTTCACAGGTGTTCTACGTGATACTTCAGGTGTTGCTGAGCTCTCTTAAGCATGATGCCCGATCATCAAACACTTCTCGTGTTGTCATAACAGATTTAACCGTGACGGAAGACCATTGGCAAATTCTCCTTTATTAATACCATTGATCCTTTTGTTTATCCAGGTCTGACCTACTGAGATTAAACACGTCCTTTACAAGGGAGCCGTAGGCAAAAAAATTCAACTAGCTACAGATGGAAGAAGTAAACAAACTTAGCACAAGCGCACAAGTCAGTGTATATGAAGACTTCCCGCATGCTGAAGGGCTCCACCTTTCACGTGTCTCTGACGCCCTTTAATCTGATTTGTGGTGGTGATGATGATGATTGAGTCAGCACCCACTCCTGGGGTACGGTCGAGTCGTCATCGATATTGTGTACGGTGTTTATTAGATGTGCCGCGTGTTTGAAAGTGTAGATTTCATGCTCGAAGTGGGTTTCCTGTGATGTAAGTTCAGATTCGTCATTACATCTGAACCTCAAGAAGACAGAAAGGCAGGACAGATTTGGACAGAAAGACGGGACACATGTTCAGTGCCATTGATCTTTTTAGATTTTATAGCAAGACAGTCAGTAGTGTAGCTAGGAATTAATGTCAGGGGTATTACACACACAAATTTACAGTGTGTGTGTGTGTGTGTGTTATTTATATATATATATATATATATATATATATATATATATATAGTGATGAGCAGTGATGGCAGAAATGTTATTTAATTATTTAAGGCACCGTCTGTCATTGATTAATCTTGCCATATTAATAACATTGCCATAAAATACCTTTATGACCATACCACTGAAAACGTTTTAAAATAAACTGCTAGTAATAAGGGGAAATGTCGTAAAATCAGATCTACCCTTACTTTTCTCCACCTGCCGAAAACATCCAGTACTTCACTGAATGCCATTTTCATATCTCTATCCTAAAGTAGCTAGCTGGCTAGTACCTCTCAAACAGAAATGGGGGGTGTGAATACACACGCTCAATTGGTTAGCTCCGTTTTTCCATCACAACAGCTGGTAGCCAATAAAATGTGATGAAACAAAGTGATGTGCCGTTTAGACATTTGGGGTGGTTGAATATGGAATTGTAATGATGCTTTTTATGAGGATTATATTATAGTTCACTTACTGCGCAAAACATATTATTTGACCGATGTATAATCAGCTGTGTTGTATGGATGTTATGATAAGCACCCATTAGTGAAGTATTTACAATATGGGTAGATATGTAGGCCTGAAAGCGCTTCCATTGCCCAAGGATCTTTCTGATGGCAGTCGTACGTGCAAAAGTGGGAGTGTACAGTAAATAGGAAATGGAGGAAATGGTTGAAACCATGAACATTACTGTTTTTCAGAGATGCCTTGAGTCCATGCCTCAATGTTTGATTAGATACTGACATCAAATTGAAGTATTAGCTGCGAGTACTGAAGCCATACTGACTTTTTTTTTTTTTTTTCACTGCAACATTTGTAGCTGGTAAAAATGTGTTGCTGTATATGTGGATGCCAATGGCTTCATGTATTTTATTATTATTTTTTAGCTGTTTTACCCCCTGATATTTTAGTGCATCCATCCAACATCTGCTGGTCGTAATGCCTTGGGTCTGGGATAAAATCAATGTTTTTGACCAATATATTTTGTTCAGATAGGCTTACTGCACACTGACTGGACCCCGGACAATTTCCATGGCTTTTGTTTCATAACTGCAGGGCTGAGTGACATCCTCCTAGTAATTAGCCTACTTTCTGTGGCTGATAACTGATAATACCACAGGGCTGTTGAAATCTTGATTCTAATTGGTCGTAAGGTGTTGATTAATATTTATTTTAACCGCAACTCTGACAGGAGTACCAGCTGTTATTCACATAACAGGTTTATGTTATTTGCTTGTTCCGATAATTATGACTTACTCAAGACTTACTTAAAGCTGCAGTACTGAACTTTTGCAACTCTATCACCATGTCTGTGTGAAACATAAAACTGCACGTTCCTTGCAGAGTTTTAAAAATGTTTTTATGGGGGTTGTGCTTTGGCACTGCTCCTCTGCGTGGTTGAGTCTGATTGTTTTGAGGTATTCCGATGGATTATATAGTCGCTCCAATAATTGACAACGGAGGTGGCTGTGGTTACAGTTTTCTTGGAGTAGAGACGAGTTGCTCTTTCTCATAGCTAACAGAAAATAAGTGCGATTTACCACATTCACCAAAGCAAAAGAAACAACGGCAAAAAAATGGGGAAACTCGATGCCACGGTGAATCAAGCGAACCCGTGCGGCTAATGTTAGCTAGCTACCTATTGAGCCACTGAAATGTCTTACCTCAGTCTTCGCTACCTCTCAAACGTCGTGCCGATATTTACTTTCGTTTTAGCACAGGCTCTGTCGCTTTCGCTTTTTGACTGCAAACTCTCTGCATTTTGAGGTTTCTTGGTTTTGACAAGGTGATTCCCCAGATGTCCGTGATGAGCGTGTTCGAACTATCCAGATTAAAAGCAGCCACCTACATGGTGAGTTTAAATTCTAAGCAACAGGCTACAAACACAAGCATCCTCAGCCCCCCCACACACAACATTGTAGCCGGCTCTTCTTCTTTCTGTTTACGGACATGACATGGTTACTAATTGCACAAAAATTTGAAACTGCATTCATTATGGCGTGCTGGACTAGACGCAACCAGGCCTGATTACCGCAAACCCTGATCAATCACATACACACTTAAATAGAACTTTTTCAACAGCATGAAGTTGGTTAAAAGGTCTTACCCAGTAACACACTATGCCAGAATGGAAAGAAATTCCAGAAATGATGAGGAAGAAGGTGATTTGAAATACATCAATCTGGGAAGGGTTACGCAGTTCTTTACAAAGGCTCTGGGATTCCAAAGAACCACAGCGAGAGCCATTATCTCCAAATGTAAATACTGT
Source organism: Ameiurus melas (assembly GCA_012411365.1). Classification (NCBI taxonomy): domain Eukaryota; kingdom Metazoa; phylum Chordata; class Actinopteri; order Siluriformes; family Ictaluridae; genus Ameiurus; species Ameiurus melas. The sequence goes on along the minus strand of CM022777.1, from coordinate 11,649,472 downwards.
GCACAGAAGTGGCCGACCTTTCAAAATTCCTCCAAGAGCACAGCATCTTCTCATCCAGGAGTTCACAAAAGAGCGAAGGACACCATTAAAGGACATACAGGCCTCTCTGGCATCACTAAATTCACTGTTGTTCATGACTCCACTATCAGAAAGACAATGGGCCAAAATGGCGTCCATGGAAATGTGGTGAGATGAAAACCACCGCTATACTAAACTGTACACCGCTAAGCTAAACTGTATTTCGTTTGAAGATCTAAAACGATTTAGTATGAGATGTACACAAACATCAGGAAGAAATCAGGATGGAGCAAATATTTTTTCACAGCAGTGTATAAATATAGGTTTTGCCCTTTTATAATTTGTATATAAATCTGGAATGCTTGACAGCCCCGCCCCATTTCACTTCAGTTATCCTTCCAGTGCTCTTGTCTCCACTGATTTTTCCCACTTAAAAAAACCCCCCCAAAACAATCACTGCTTATACCTTCGGTCAGGGTAAATGGAAAATGTTTTGAGTACATTCATTTGAAATAAAGTCTATCAATGTATGTCCCAGTTAAGTTCACATTACACAAGTATAGAGTTAACAACAGCACTGAAAATCTCTCACTAAAATTGGTTAAAAGATGGGGGGGGGGGAGGCCAGATTTAACACGCCTACAAGGAGTTGTCAAATCTAACACTTTACAATTTAATTTTAATGGCGATGATGATTAGAAAGTCATTAAAACTGTTACAACACACACACATAGTCTTCTTTCTGTTGGAATTTCTGCTGTGTAATAAGACTTATTTTCTTGCTGTTCTGTTTTATTTATTAGTTAGTTAATAATAGGCAATAAAATCTCTGGGCGGATGGGATGACTTGGCCGTGTGTGTGTGTGTGTGTGTGTGAGATGTGATGTATATTATAATTATACACTGCAGAAGGTTGAGTATTGACAAGTTTTTGGTTGGGAGCAGGGTTGAGGAGTTCAAGAGTGAGGCAGGTTCTCAAAAAAAAAAGTGGCGTCATGGGGGGGAAAAGGCTAAACATCTATGTAACATATTATATTACAGTTAGTTGCTGTCCACAAATTTGATTGGACAAGTGACGTTCTAAGAGTGCTGATATTTTAATATAACAGCACTGGTACATGTCACTGTTGGTATCACTCCACTTGTCTGAGTTCACTACATGAAATTCCAATTCTCGCAATAGGTTGTTACGTTGAAACGTAACTTGTGTGGCCAGGCGTAACCTGGCTTGGGCATTCGGGGCATTCCTGGCACTGAAGATCTTTTCTTTAGCCCGGAATAATTATAAGCCCGTTTGTCACTACAGTGAACAGAGGCGAGACCAATCAGACAGGGTTTACAGGAAAATTCGTGAAAATGCTTTGTCTTTTTGGCTTACAGCTTTCGATTCTGCCCAGCACTAGCTCACAGTCAGTTAGTGTGAGGGGGAGAGAGGGGAAATGGATACATGACTGTTATATACCAGTTTTGAGGTTGAAACCAAAACCCTAACATCCTGTCATGCTGAGCAGGAAAACAAGGTGTGTAAATGTGTAAATGAGTTCCAGGTTACGTGAACATGATATGAGCAGAGCATAAGGACAGCTAACATTCTTTCATGGCACTGTAACAGTTAAAACCCAAACAATTCTAGCTTAGTTGTGCCTCCCCTTAGCTTGCGACATTAGCTTGTGATGATACCCAAGCAAGTTGTATGATAAATCCAACTTTTTGTCCAATTTTCAAATGTATTAAAAAAAAAAAACAATTAGCCCTCACATGCAAAAAAAAAAATACATGGAAACAGTCTATTTTTAGAAGTATGTTTTTAAAAGTCTTTTGCTGGAGTAGAATCTGATCTGGGGTCAGCCTCGGATGATCAACGTTCCAGCTAATGCCCCTGTACTACACGTACTAAGGGCTTTCAGTGTCTCTTCGTTGACCTAGCACTGCTCTATCCAGATTCTTTGGGAGCTATTAGACTTGTCAGAACAAAAATAAACAAACTATTTGGCCATGTTGTGTCTGAAATGTCCTTCTGAAATTTTCTGTGTGTATATAACGGTTATAACATATTCAGTCATGCTGTTGTACTGAATATCAGCATGGCTGCGATTCACTGTGACGCTGGCTGTGACCGCGGCCATTCCTTCTCCTGCAATGTATGTAAAGTGTTCTCGTGATCCCTGAAGACATTTCTATGATCTGAGAATAACATATCTCCCACCTCTACGATTCTTTGTAAACTTCTTTTAGAATACAGTATCTCACAAAAGAGAGTACACCCCTCACATTTGTGTAAATATTTGATGATATCTTTTCATGTGACAACACTGAAGAATTGACACTTCGCTACAATGTAAAGTAGTGAGTGTACAGCTTGTGTAACAGCGTTGGTGCAAACACTTGCAATTCTGATGGCCTCAAACACGTTATATCCATCCATCCATCTTCTATACCGCTTTATCCTTTTCAAGGTCACCGGGAAACCTGGAGCCCATCCCAGAGAGTAACGCGGGGTACACCCTAGACAGGGCACAATCATACACACTCGCGCACCCATTCATACACTACAGACGCTTTAGACACGCCAATCAGCCTAATATGCATTTCTTTGGACTGGGGGAGGAAACCGGAGTACCCGGAGAAAACCCCTGCAGCACAGGGAGAACATGCAAACTCCACACACACGGCCACACCACGGTGGGATTCGAACCCCCAATCCTGGAGGTGTGCGGCGAACATGCTAAGGATTGTTCACTGGAGATCTTAAAGCAAGCGCGTTCCTGTTTATATGCTTCATTTTGACAGTTTGGCTGTGGAATAGGGCGGGGTGATATGACAAAAATATCATATCACGATACTTGAGGACATTTCTACAATACACGACAATATATAAATATAAACAAATAACCGTTAAACTGAGTTTGACCATACTTTTTTTGTAATGCCTATAAATACAAACTTCAACGGCATCCATTCAGTACTATTTAAAAAGATTTAAATGCTGTTTACAAGGAATTTGTGCGACAATGTGTGACTGAAGATACAACAAAATAATGTTTAAACATTTTATATTGCACAGATGTTTGTGCAGCACACAAGCAGTATGTAATATTCTTCTAGTGGCTTCACCCCAACTGACCTTTAGCTTTGTGGGATAATATATATTATAGATTGGTTGTTGGTGCCAGATTGTTTGGGTCATGTGTTGTGGGTTCTCCAAAAAAATTGAGCCAAAAAGCACACTTTGAATAGAACTGAGTTGACCCGAGAGGGCAAAACACTAAAGTCTAGTCATGTCATGCACACTGGATTTATTCTCTTTGTTTTGTCTGGAAGGGCCATGTACCAAGTAAACTCCTTGAGGAGCAAAATAATGAGCGTGTGTGTGTGTGTGTGTGTGTGTGTGTGTGTCTGTGTGTGTGTTTGCATGAACATTGAATGTTGCCACATTTACTATGGATTTGATATTATAGATCTTTTCTTCCTTGTATGTGTGTTTGTATATAGGTCAAAGTCACGCAGGAGCTGAAGACCACTCACACAGAGCAGCTCACCAGACTGCACTTTAAACATCAGACCGAATGCGACTTACTGGAAGACATGAGGTAAGCTTTTAAACGCCCCCTCCTCACAAACACATCATTTTACATCATCGCTCACGACCAAAGGATCGAAGTGGAAACTAGGCACTGACTGGGAGGTTGCACAAAAAGGGAGAGCCGGAGGAGATGATGGCTGCTGTTATTTGGAAGAACACCCAGATCACAGGACTGTGGGGCGTGATGAAAGTATTTCCTCTGCACTTCCTGCTCAGAGGCCAGACGATCCCAGAGCGGAACATCACAACTGAGAGTGATGTTTTGTCTCTGCGATTTGTTCCCTCTCTTTGGGTTCGATTTGCTCTTTTCACATCCTGTGACCGATCTAGTCTTGAAATGAGTGAGCCTGCTTTGGCAAACAATGTGTGTGTGTGTGTGTGTGTGTGTTTTCAGAATAATTTTGCAATTGAAGATGAAACAGTTCAGCAACTGTTATATCCTCTGGTTATTGTTCAAATTATGAACAAATAGATTAACATAGTCACTGAAACGTTTTCACGTCTAATTGATACTTACCTTCCAGCTTGGTGGATTGTACATGTGGGGGTGTGTGTGTGGGGGTGTGTGGACATGTGTTTATATCTTGACCGGGATTAAATGTATCCACAAAGATAGGAATATTTGAAAGATTCGACACTGGGCTGATCCACATGAGCAGTGTTTATTTAAAAAAAATTTTTTAAAAAGTTCCAAAATGTCATTCATCATTTCAGTTATTGACGTTAAGGTTATGTTTAGGTGTAAGCATTGATTTACTGCATTAATAATTATATCAATGGCAGACAAATTGTGAAGGGTCCATACAAATCCTCTGTGTGTGTGTGTGTGTGTGTGTGTGTGTGTGTGTGTGTGTGTGTGTGTGTGTGCATACAGGTACATAAATGTTTCATTCGAGAGGCGTAACTCGTAACTGTGGGACACCCCCCCACAAGGGAGTTGCAAACGGAAATTGCTGTGCAATCAAAATGAACGTGTGTGTGTGTGTGTGTGTGTGTGTGTGTGTCTGTGTTTTGAGAATAAGGGCTGTTGTCCATCCATTTTCCTGTGAGTTTGCTAGCACAATTTTTAAACCCCCCATACACACTGCATAAACCCATGTTTCCTGCAGAAACTCCGTTATACAAGCGACACTTTGCTTATTAATCCCTGATTAATCCTCCTTCCTCGTTAGCTTATTAGAAATGAATGCAAACTGCAGCTCCATGGGCCAAGACGCATCTCTCACATATCTAAATAGAAAAGCATTAAGCACTTTTTACTTATGAGTGCTAATTCTTTTCCTGTATAATAGCCTTATGTTTTTCCATGACTTTAGTTCTTCTCACTGAAGTTGCATCCCGCGTACCCCCGATGACAAAAATATGATCATTATTACAACCATGCAAGTGATGTAACGGGTATTATTATTTCTGAAACTGCCTTGGAAGCTCTGGCAGCTCTCCATGGCTAATATACCGTCATTACGGTGTAGCACTCAGCTAATGGTGTGCTTCGTTATCTTTACGGTCCACAGAAAGAGACATTTTATAAGCGTTATTCTAACTGTTCCCCGAGAAAAGGTTCTGGGGAGGAAAAAATAACAATAACATGAGGAGGTGGGATGGGATAATTCATTGAATCAGCTGAATGTCTAAAAAGCTGCCTGATCTACAATTCCCATATTTCACTCCCCCACTAGTGACATTTACGCACTAAAATGTCATGTCTAGTCATGTCTTGGTGACTTTTCTTAGCCCAGCAGAAAATTTTCAGAACCATATTTTTTAATACAATTTATAATTCATGTAAAGTCAGGGAGGGGGCTTAGTAGTTAGTAGCACAGTGGCTTAGTGGTTCGTATGCTTGCCTTGCAGCTCCAGGGTTAGTAGTTCGATTCGAATTCATGTTCTCTCTGTGCCTCGGTATTTCCTCCAGGTACTCCGGTTTCCTCCCTCAGTCCAAAGACACGTGTTGTATTCTGATCAGCATTCCCAAATTGTCTGTAGTGTGGGAATGGCTGAGCAACTGTGCCCTGCAATGGATTGGCACCCCATTCTGGGTGTCCCTGCGACTTTGTGTAGGATAAGTGGTACAGAAAATGGGTGGACGGCTGGGTTCTAATGTGAATTCATGAAAACTATAAAATTATTTACTTCTTAACTTCATGGTTAATAATTGAGTCCTATAATGGAAAACGTATAAAGTATTTTTAAACTATAAACTGTTAACGTCACGCATATGTATGAAAGTAGATAATTCTCTACTTAAAATATGTGGTAATACTCGTGTCTCATTGGCTTACAGTCTCAATTCTGCCACACTCTAGTTCAGTCAGTTTAGTGTGAGCAGAGCGTAAGGAAAAATAATATACTTTGCAAGGCACTATAGCAGCTAAACCCATACAACGATGGCTTAGTCGTGCTTCGCCTTGACTAGCAACATCAGACTAGCCTAGTTTCGTGTTAGATATCCAAAACATTGTTTTATTTTATTAGCCCGATAGTCCTGTAATCATTTTCACATTTTTCTAAGCAATTATTGTTGCCCTCACATGCAAGAAAATGCCCCCATAAGGTCAAAACTGTCAGTTATTCCTATCCTTGTTGGGACAGAAAAACTTGCCCACACACACATACGAGGTGGTCTTGTTGTGTAAATAAATCTACTGGCAGGAAATACGATGCTTCATTGATCTCCTCCCTCTTCTGATCCTTCTGAACACCGTTCAGCTGGCTGTTGCTGACGTCATCTCTTGATGATGTCACATGACCAAAGCTGTTATTAGTCCTACACTGTAACGCTTACACACACATTCTAAAATAGACACACACTCACAACCACGCTCCTAGGCTTTATTTAAGATCATAGTCCTCGCTGTACACATAATAACAGGCATACCTCTGTGTGTGTGTGTGTGTGTGTGTGTGTGTGTGTTTCCTGTTGTTCTGTATCTGTATTCCTCCATTGTTTAGTTCTTTACCTTCTGTCCTATGTTACCGGTTACTGGTTAGCCGAATGAAGATGAAGTTTCTCTCTGATTGACTGTCAGCAGGAAGAGCTGGGTGGGCGATGCAAGGCATTGTGGGGAATAGTTTAGCACTCCAGAGAGGCATTTATGCTTTCAAATAGTTGAAAGGGAGTTTTGTGGTTCTAGAATCTGGTGGATCGAGGCAAAAAAACAAAGCAGGGAGAAAGAGCGAGGCAGAGAGGGAAAGAGAGAGAGAGAGCTGTTTTGAAGGTGCCTCTTTGTGGTGTTTTGTGTGTTTGGGAATAATCAATTCCAGTGTGTTCCGGGAACCTAATTTCACAACGTGTGTATGTGTATTGTAAAGGGAGCTTGAATTTTTATAACCAGAATGGCATTAGTGAAGTGCTGGTGGTATTTAATTAGAGCTGTGTTCGCGTAAACTGAAACTTGACCGTACTAACAGATAAAATGAACTGTAATGTGTTAAGCTTTCAGTCAGAGACACTCAGCTAAGTTACAGGCTTAAACTGAGCTCATATCAAATCAGATGACTTCCAGAAGCAGATAGATGACTTGTATAAAAACCTAGTTTGTGCACAAATGGCTCATTTTGTGTTATTATATGTGGACATGCCCTGTTCAGTTGTTCAATCATATTAGCTAAAACGTTAAAGCTATTCTAGTCCCATCTGGTGCCATGTTTTTGGTTGTTTAACATGTCTAGATGTCAATATGAGGAAATGAAAGATGAAATTCGGATCTGTAAGTCCATGCAGGATCTCGGAGGGGTTTTGTAGTTTGGGTTTTTTGTTTTTTTTTTGTGATTGTTGCTAAAGCTTTTTTTTCAAAATTAGTGATGCAACGTGCAGCATTTTTTGTGATTTTATTTAAATGTTTTGCGGAAAACTACTTGAATTGGTGAGATCGCAATTGCACGGTCACTTTGTGATGTTTCTTGGTGAACGAGACCTTTTCGCTTGTACTCCTGTTCGACGCACGTGAATCGAAGCCGGCTTTGATGGAATGCCTTGTGATGACGTGACATGATGAGTCTTGGCCCAAATCTGCGAAAAAATGGCATATTCCTGAATGTTACGGAAATTGCTTGATTTTGCGTTCATTTCTGTGATCGAAAAGTCCTGAAGGGACTGATTTATCATCTTGTATTCATCTTTTGATCTTAAACATTCCAAATGTCTTCAGTGTATAGCAAAAACCATGGAAATGGCCTCGCTCCTCCAGTATTTTCACAGGGGATATAATACAGATACCAATGACTGATCTTGGGTATTGGTACAATACCATGCTAATTTACTCATACTCATAAAAAATGCTCCAATACCAACATCCAACACCACATGATTCTATGTAAGCCTAGTGTGCGCTGTTGCACTAATGAACAGATGACACGAAATGACCACGATCTGGACATATTTCTTCAAAGCAAAGCATAAAAGACTGCAAACTGTACTGAGCTACTACCTACAGTACAAGTAACCCGATAAAACAACTCCTTGTGTTTTAAACCGTGTCTATAATAGAGAGCGTGAGGACGGCTCAACTCGGCACACAGTTTCGTTACAAGCTGGGGTCATTATAAACGATCGCAAGGTGCCGTGCAAATGTATTTTTGAGTGTGGAGCAGTGAAGAGAACATGCACAGAAACTGGTGGGCATGAAAGCTCTGAGCACTG